>NCQV01059719.1:0-10656 GCA_002740545.1 Lophocereus schottii
GATGCATTAGTGTTGGTATAATCGCACCCAGTGGATTCCTAGGCAATAAATGTTTTATTTAGTGTACACAGCAGCTAAGTTGTGCTTGCAACGCGCCAGTTCTAAATGGGCTGCAAGTTCGTAACTGCCAGCTCGGAAGCGGCGAGCTCAGCGTGCGTTACGGGCGGTAGCTCGACCACCTTCACCGTCCCGCCCCAAGATGGTGTTTCGTCCGTGTGTTATTTTAAAAAAGGGACTCTGAACTGGTTTTCAGGGCTAGCAAGCATTTATAAGGGCATTTTGGTTATTTTGAGTGAACATGACAAGAATGATTTGGATGCTTTTTCCTCGCCTTGGTCAGGTCTTATCCAACGCCAATAACAAAAGAAAAAAGAAAGGTTGGAGCTATTAAAAAACAAGAAAAATAAGAAAAAAGGGGTGCAACACGAGGACTTCCCAGGAGCTCACCCATCCTAGTACTACTCTCGCCCAAGTATGCTTAACTTCGGACCTCTGATGTCATGCAGAGGATTAGTGCTGGTTTGATCGCACCCATTCGATACTTGTGGAACAAATGCTTTATCGGGTGTATGCGGCTGCTAAGTCGCACATACAGCGTGCTAGCTCTAAAGCGGTCGCAAGTTCGCAACAGACAGCTCGGAAGCGACAAGCTAAGCATGTGTTTAGGACGGTAGCTCGACCACGTTCACCGCCCCATGCCAATATGCGGTTTTGCCAGTGTGTTGCTCTACAAAGGGCATTTAGACTGGCCTTGAGGGCCCGGAAGTGTTTATAAGGGCATTTTAGTAATTTCGAGGGAACATGGCCTGAAGGTTTGATTTTTATGCTTTTTCCTCGTCTTGGTTAGGTCTCATCCAACGCCCACGCAAAATGAAACAAGAAAGATCGGTGCTGTTAAAAAAGAAAAAATACAACAAAAAAGAGACGAGGACTTGCCAGGAGGTCACCCATCCTAATAGTGCTTTCACCCAACCGCGCTTAACAGCAAGGTTCTGCTGGGATCCGGAGCATTGGTGCCGTTATGGTCACACCCATTGGATTCTTGCGGAACAAATGGTTTATCGAGTGTATGCGGCCGCTAAGTCGCGCATACTGCGCCCCAGTTTTAAAGAGGTCGCAAATTCGCAACTGATAGCTCGGAAGCAATGAGCTAAGTGTGCGTTACAGGACGGTAGCTCGACCACCTTCTCCGCCCCGTGCCAGCATGGGGTTTCGTCCATGTGTTGCTCTAAAAAAGGGACTCTGAACTGGTTTTTAGGGCCAGGAGGCGTTGATAAGGGCATTTTGGTAATTTCGAGTGAACATGGCCGGAACACCTGATTTGGATGCTTTTTCCTAGTCCTGATAAGGTCTCTTCCGACGCCTATAAAAAATGAAACAAGAAAGAGCAAAGCTTTTAAAAAAGAGAAAAACACAAAAAAGAGACGAGGACTTCCTTAGAAATAACCCATCCTAGTACTGCTCTCGCCCAAGCGACCTTAACTGCGGACTTCTGATGGGATCGGAAGCATCGGTGCTGTTATGACTGCACCCATTGGATTCTTGTGGAACAAATGTTTTATCGACTGTACGCGGTCGCTAAGTCGCACATACGACACGGCAGTTCTAAAGAGGTAGCAAGTTCATAACTGATAGCTCGGAAGCAACGAGCGAAGCGTGCGTTACAGGATGGTAGCTCGACCACCTTCACCGCCCCGTGTCAGCAGGGGGTTTCGTCCATGTGTTTCTATAAAAAAAGGGCCTCTGAACCGGTTTTCATCGCAAGTAGGCGTTTGTAAGGGCAATTTGGGAATTTGGATTGTACATGGCCGGAAGGGCTAATTTAGATGCTTTTTCGCCGTTTCGCTCATGTCTCATCCAGCGCTCAAAACAAATGAAATAAGAAAGATCGGAGCTGTTGAAGAAGAAAAACAACAACAATAAAGAGGTGAAACTCGAGTCCATCCTAGGAGGCCACCCGTCCTCGTACTAATCTCGCCCAAGCATGCTTAACTGTAGAGTTCTAATGGAATATGGTGCATTAGCACTGGTATGATCGCGCCCATTGAATTCCTATGGGACAAATCTTTTATTGCGTATGCGGCCGCTAAGTTGTGTAACAATGCACCAGTTTAAAATAGGTTACAAGTTTGTAATTGACAGCTCGAAAGCGACGAGCTAAGCGAGCATTACGGACGGTAGCTCGACCACCTCCACTGCCTCGTGCCGGCATGGGGTTTCGTCCGTGTGTTGCTCTAAAAAAGGGGCACTGAACTGGTTTTCAGGGCCAGCAGGTGTTTATAGGGGCATTTTGGTAATTTCGAGTGGATATGGCCGGAAGGCCTGATTTGGATGCTTTTTCCTCGTCTTAGTCAGGTCTCACCGAACGCCCACAACAGATGAAACAAGAAATATTGAAGCCGTTAAAAAAGGGGAAAAAACAAAAAAGGGTACAACACGAGGAATTCCCAGGTGATCACCAATCCTACTACTCTCGCCCAAGCACGGTTAACTGCAAAGTTCTGATGATACCCGAAGCATTGGTGCTGGTTTGATCGCACGCATTTGATACTTGCAGAACAAATGCTTTGTCGAGTGTGTGCAGCCGCTAAATCGCGCATTCAGCACGCCAGTTCTAAAGAGGTCGCAAGTTCGTAACTGATAGCTCAGAAGCGACGAGCTAAGCATGCGTTACGGACGGTAGCTCAACCACCTCTACCACTGTGCACTAGCATGGTGTTTGGTCCGTGTATTGCTCTAAAGAAGGTCCTCTGAAATGGTTTTCAGGGGTAGGTGGCGTTTATAACGGCATTTGGGTACTTTAGAGTAAGCATGGAAGGAAGGCCTGATTTGGATGCCTTTTCCTCGTCTTGGTCAGTTCTCGTCAACTGCCAACAAAAAATGAAATAAGAAAGGACGAACTGTTTAAAAACAAAAGAATTACAACAAATGGTGCAACACCAGGACTTACCAGGAGGTCACCCATCCTAGTACTACGCTCGCCACGCATATTTAACTGCGGAGCTCTGATTGGATCCGTTGCACTAGTGTTGGTATGATCGCACCCATTGGTCTTACGGAACAAATATTTTATTGGGTATACGCGGCCGTTGAGTCGCGCAAACAAACCCTCAGTTTTAAAGAGGTCGCAAGTTCGTAACTTAAAGCTCGGAAGCGACGAGGTAAGCTTGTGTTACGGACGGTTGCTCGACCACCTTCACGGCCCCATGCCAGCACGGGGTTTCGTCCTTATGTTGCTCTAAGAAGGTCCTATGAACTGGTTTTCCAGGCCAGGACGGATATATAAGGGCATTTTGGTAATTTCGAATGAACATGGCCGGAAGGCCTAATTTGAATGGTTTTCCCCCGTCTTGGTCAGGTCTCATCCAACGCCCGCAACAAATGAAACGAGACAGATTAGAGCTGTTAAAAAAGAAAAAACAACAAAAAAGGGGTGCAACACGAGGACTTCCCTGGAGGTCATCGATCCTAGTACTAGTCCCACCCAAACACGCTTACCTGTGGAGTTCTGATGGGATCCGGTGCATTAGTGCTGGTATGATTACAACCATTGGATTCTTTCAGAACAAATGCTTTATTGGGTGTACGCTGCCTCTAAGTCGCGCATACAGCTCCCCAGTTCTAAAGAGGCCGTAAGTTCGTAATTGACAACTCAGAAGCGATAAGCTAAGTGTGCATTACGGATGGTAGCTCAACCACCTTCACCACCCCATGCCAGCACGAGGTTTCGTCTATGTGTTGCTCTAAAAAAGGGCCTATAAACTGGTTCTCGGGGCCAGGAGGCGTTGATAAGGGCATCTTGGTAATTTCGACTTAACATGGCTAGAAGGCCTAATTTGAATGGTTTTTCCTCGTCTTGGTTAGGTCTAATCCAATGCCCACAACAAATGAAACGAGAAATATCGGAGCTATTAAAAAAGAAAAAACAACAAAAAATGGGTGCAATACGAGGACTTCCCCGGAGGTCAACCATTCTAGTACCACTCTCGCCCATGCACGCTTAGCTTTAGAGTTCTGATGGGATCCGGTGCATTAGTGCTGGTAAGATCGCACCCAATGTCTGTGGCTGCTGAGTCGTGCATACATCGTTGCAGTTCTAAAGAGGTCGCAAGTTCGTAACTGGCGGCTTGGAAATGACGAGCTAAGCGTGCGTTACGTAGGTAACTCGGCCACCTTCACCGCCCTGTGCAGTGTGGGGTTTCATCCGTGCGTTGCTCTAAAAAAGGGCATCTGAACTGGTTTTCATGGCCCGGAGGCGTTCATAAGGGTATTTAGGTAATTTCCAAAGAACATGGCTAGAAGGCCTGATTTGGATGCTTTTTCCTCATCGTGGTCAGGTCTCATCCAATGCCCACAGCAAATGAAATGAGAAAAATTGGAGCTGTTAAAAAAGAGAGAAAACACCAAGAACGGGTGCAACACGAGGACTTCCCATGAGGTTACCCATCCTAGAATTACTCCCGCCCAAGCACGCTTAACTGCGGAGTTCTGAAGGGATTCAATGCGTTAATGCTTGTATGATCGGATCGAATGGATTCTTGCGGGACAATGCCTTGTTGAGTGTATGCGGCATATGAGTCGCGCGTATAGCGTGCCAGTTCTAGAGATGACGCAGGTTCGTAACTAACGGCTTGGAAGTGACGAGCGAAGCGTGCGTTACGGACAGTAGCTCGACCACCTCCACCGCCCCGTGCCGGCATGGGGTTTTGTTCGTGTGTTGCTCTAAAAAAGGGCCTCTGAACTAGTTTTCAGGGCCTGGAGGCATTCATGAGGGCATTTTGGTAATTTTGTGTGAACATTACCGGAAGGCCTGATTCAGATGCTTTTTCCTCATCTTGCTCAAGTCTCATCCAACACTTGCAACAAATGAAACGAGGAAGATCGAAGCTATTAAAAAAGGAAAAAAACAACAAAAAAGAGGTGCAACACGAGAACTTCCCAGGGGGTTACCCATCCTAGTACTACTCTTGCCCAAGCACGTTAAACTGCGAAGTTCCGATGGGAAGCGGTGCAGTAGTGCTAGTATGATTGCGCCCATTGGATTCTTGCAGAACAAATGTTTTATTGAGTGTACGTGGCCGCTGAGTCACTCATGCAACGCACCAGCTCTAAAGAGGTCGTAAGTTCGTAACTGACAGCTCGGAAGCGACGAGCTAAGCATGCATTACGAACGGCAGCTCGACCACCTTCATCGCCCCATGCCAGCATGGGGTTTCGTCCGTGTGTTGCTCTAAAAAAGGGCATCTCAACTGGTTTTCAGGGCCAGGAGGCGTTCATAAGGGCATTTTGGTAATTTCAAGTGAACATGGCTGGAATTCCAGATTTGAATGCTTTTTCGTCGTCTTGGTCAGGTCTCATCGAACGCCTACAGCAAATGATACAAGAAAGATTGAAGCTAAAAAAGGGAAAAAACAACAAAAAAGTGGTGCAACATGAGGACTTCCCAGGAGGCCACCCATCTTGGTACAACTCACGCCCAAGCACGGTTAATTGCAGTGCTCTGATGGGGTCCGTTGCATTAGGGCTGGTATGATCACACCCAATGGATTCTTACGAGATAAATGTCTTGTTCAGTGCACGCGGCCGCTGAGTCGCGTATACAGCGCGCTAGTTCTAAAGAGGTCACAAGTTTGCAATTGACGGATTGGAAGCGACGAGCTAAGCGTGCGTTACGAACGGTAGCTCGACCAACTTCACCGCCCCTTGCAAACATGGGGTTTTGTCCGTGTGTTGCTAAAAAATGAGGCCTCTGAAATGGTTTTCAGGGGCAGGAGGCGTTCATAAGGACATTTTGGTAATTTCGACTGAACATGACCGGAGGGCGTCATTTGGATACCTTTCCCTCACGTTGGTCAGGTCTCATCCAACGCCACAACAAATGAAACGAGAAAGATCGGAGCTATCAAAAAAGAAAAAAACAACCAAAAAGGGGTGCAATACGAGGACTTCCTGGGAGGTCACCTATAATAGTGCTGCTCTCGCCTAAGCACGATTAACTGCAAAGTTCCGATGGGATCCGTTGCATTAGCGCTGGTATGATCACACCTATTAGATTCTTGCAGAACAAAAGTTTTATTGGGTGTACACTGCCGCTGAGTCGCGCATACAGCTCTCCAGTTCTACAGAGGTCGCAAGTTTGTAACTGACAGCTCGGAAGCGACAAGCTAGGTGTGCGTTACGGATGGTAGCTCGACCACCTTCACCACCCTGTGCCAGCACGGGGTTTTGTCCGTGTGTTGGTCAAGAAAAGGGCATAAGAACTGGTTTTTAGAGCCAAGAGGCGTTCGTAAGGAGATTTTGGTAATTTCGAGCGAACGTGGCTGGAATGCCTGATTTGGATGCTTTTTCCTCATCTTGATCAGGACTCATCCAACGCCCACAATAAATGAAATGAGAAAGATCGGAGCTATTAAAAAAGAAAAAAACAACAAAAAAGGGTGCAACACGAGGACTTCCTTGGAGGTCACCCATGCTAGTACTACTCTTGCCCATGCACACATAACTATGGAGTTCTGATGGGATCTGGTGCATTGGTTCTGGTATGATCGCATCCAATAGATTCTTGCGGGGAAAATGTCTTGTAGAGTGTTTGCGGCCGCTGAGTCGTGCATACCACGTGCAAGTTCGAAAGAGGTTGCAAGCTAGTAATTAATAACTTGGAAGCGATGCTAAGCATGCGTTACGGACGGTTGTTCGACCAACTTCACTGCCCTGTGCCAGCAGGGGGCTTCACCCTTGTGTTTCTTTAAAAGAAGGCCTCCGAACCAGTTTTCAGGGCCAGGAGGCATTCATAAGGGCATTTTGGTAATTTCAAGTGAATATGGCCGGAAGGCCTAATTTGGATGCTTTTGCCTTGCCCTGCTCAGGTCTCAGCCAACCCCCATAACAAATGAAACGAGAAACATCTGAGCTGTTAAAAAAGAAAAAAACAACCGAGAAGGGTTGCAACTCGAGGACTTCCCACGACGTCACGCATCCCAGTACTACTCTCGCCCAGGCACGTTTAATTGCGGAGTTCTGATGAGATCCGGTGCATTAGTGCTGGTACGCTCACACCCATTGGATTCTTACGAAACAAATGTTTAATTGGGTATACACAGCCGCTGAGTCATGCATACAGCGCCCCGTTTTAAAGAGGTCGCAGGTTCATAACTGACAGCTCAGAAGCGACGAGCTAAGCGTGCGTTACGGACGGTAGCTCGACCACCTTTACCGCCTGATGCCAGCATGGGGTTTCGTCCGTGTGTTGCACTAAAAAGGACCTCTGAACTGGATTTCAGGGCCACGAGGCGTTTATGAGGGTATTTTGGTAATTTTGAGTGAACAAGGCCGGACGGCCTGATTTGGATGCTTTTTCCTCGTCTTGGTCAGGTCGAATCCAACGCCCACAACAAATGAAACGAGAAGGATCGGAGCTGTTAAAAAAGAGAAAAACAACAAAACAAGGGGTGCAAAATGAGCACTTCGCAGGAGGTCACCCATTCTACCACTTCTCTCGCCCAAGCACGCTTAACTTCGGAGTTCTTACATGATCCGGTGCATTAATGCTGGAACAATCGTACGCATTGGATTCTTGCGGAACAAATGTTTTATTGGGTGTACATGGCTGCTGAGCCGTGCATACGGCGCCCAGTTCTAAAGAGGTTGCAAGTTCGTAGTTCACAACTCAGAAGCAACGAGCTAAGCGTGTGTTACGGATGGTAGCTCGACCACCTTCACCATCTTGTACCAGCTTGGGGTTGCATCCGTGTGTTGCTCTTAAAAAAGGCCTCTGAACCTATTTCTGGGCCACGAGGCATTCATAAGGGCATTTTGGTAATTTCTAGTGAACATAGCCGGACGGCCTAAGTTGGATGCTTTTTCCATGTCTTGGTCTGGTCTCATCCAACGCCCACAACAAATGAAACGAGAAAGATCGAAGCGGTTAAAAAAGGAAAAAAACAGCAAAAAGGGGTGTAATACGAGGACTTCCAAGGAGGCTACCCTTCCTAGTACTACTCTCGCCCCAGCACACTTAATTGCGGAGTTCTGAAGGGATCCGGTGCACTAGGGCTTGTATGATCACACCTAATGGATTCTTGCGGGGCAAATGTCTTATTGAATGTATGCGGCTACTAAGTCGCGCATTCTGCGCGCCAGTTCTCTAGAGGTCACAAATTCGTAACTAACAGCTTGAAAGCGATGAGCTAAGCGTGCGTTATGGAGGTAGCTCGGCTACCTTCACTGCCCCGTGCCAGTGTGGGGTTTTGTCCATGTGTCGTTCTACAAAAGGGCCTCGAAACTGGTTTTCACGGCTAGGAGGCGTTCATAAAGGCATTTAGGTAATTTCAAGAGAACATGGCAGAAACGCCTGATTGGGATGCCTTTTCCTCGTCCTGGTCAGATCTCATCCAATGCCCACAACAAATGAAATGAGATAGATCGGAGCTGTTGAAAAAGATAAAAATAATAAAATATGGGTGCAACATGAGGACTTCCTAGGGGGTCACCCATCTGAGTACTACTCTCGTCCAAGCACGCTTAACTGCAAAGTTTTGATGGGATCCAGCGCATTAGTACTCGTATGATCGCACCTATTGGATTCTTGTGGGACAAATGTTTTATTAGGTTTGTGCGGCCGTTGAGTCGCACATACAACGCCCTAGTTCTAAAGAGGTCGCAAGTTTGTAACAGACAGCTCGGAAGCAACGAGCTAAGCGTGTGTTACGGACGGCAGTTCGACCACCTTCACTGCCCTGTGCCAGCATGGGGTTTCATCCGTGTGTTGCTCTTAAAAAAGGCCTCTGAACCTATTTTCTCAGCCAAGAGGCGTTCATAAGGGCTTTTTGGTAATTTCGAGTGAACATGGTCGGAATGCCTGATTTGCATGCTTTTTCCTTATCTTGGTCAGGTCTCATACAACGCCTGTAAGAAATGAAATGAGAAAGATCGGAGCTGTTAAAAAAGAAAGAAACAACCAAAAAGGGGTGCAACACGAGGACTTCCCAGGAGATCACCCATCCTAGCACTGCTCTCGCCCAAGCACGCTTAACTGCAGACTTCTAATGGGATCCAAGGCATTGGTGAAGACATAGAGCGTGTAAGTTCTAAAGAGGCCGCAAGTTAGTAACTGACGGCTTGGAAGCCATGAGCAAAGTGTACGTTACAGACGGTAGCTCGACCACCCAGACCGCCCTGTGCCAGCATGGGGTTTTGTTTTTGTGCTGCTTTAAAAAAGGTCCTCTGAACTGGTTTTCAAGGACAGGAGGCATTCATAAGAGCATTTTGGTAATTTCGAGTGAACATGGACGGAAGGCCTGATTTAGATGCTTTTTTCTCGTCTTAGTCAGGTCTCATCCAACGCTCGCAACGAATAAAACGAGAAAGATCGAAACTTTTAAAAAACAAAAAGACAACAAAAAAGGTGTGCAACATGAGGACTTCCCAGGAGATCACCCATCTTAGTACTACTCTTGCCCAAACACGTTAAACCGCGAAGTTTTGATGGGAAGCGGTGCATTAGTGCTGGTATGATCGCACCCATTGGATTCATACGGAAAAAATGTTTTATTGAGTGTACACGGCCGCTGAGTCGCTCATACAGCGCACCAGCTCTAAAGAGCTCGTAAGTTCATAACTGACAGCTCGGAACCGACGAGCTAAGCATGCGCTACGGACGGTAGGTCAGCCACCTTCACCGCCCCATGCCAGCATGGGGTTTCATCCGTGTGTTGCTCTAAAAAAAGGCCCTCTGAACTGGTTTTCAAGGCCAAGAGGCGTTCATAAGGGCATTTTGGTAATTTTGAGTGAACGTTGCCGGGTGGCCTGATTTGGATGCTTTTTCCACGTCTTGGTCAGGTCCCATCCAATGCCCAGCAAATAAAACAAGAAAGATCGGAGCTGTTGAAAAAGAAAAAAACAACTAAAACGAGTGCAACGCGAGGACTTCTCGGGAGGTCACCCACCCTAGTGCTACTCTCTCCTAAGCATGCTTAAATGCGGATTTTTGATGGGATCCGAAGGACTACTGCTGGTATGATCACAGCCAACGAATTCTTGCGGGGAAAATATCCTATTGAGTGTATGCGGCCGCTGAGTCGCGCACACAGCGCGACAGTCCCAAAAAGTTTGCAAGTTCGTAACCGATGGCTTGGAAGCGATGAGCAAAGCATGCGTTACGGAGGTAGCTCCGCCACCTTCACGGCGCCGTTCCAGTACGGGGTTTCGCCCGTCTGTTGCTCTAAAAAAGGGCCTTCGAACTGGTTTTCGGGGCTAGAAGGAGTTAATAAGGGCATTTAGGTAATTTTGAGATAACATGGCCGGAAGGCCTGATTTGGATGCTTTTTCCTCGTCTTGGTCAGCTCTCATCCAATGCCAACAACAAATGAAACAAGAAAGATCGGAGCTATTAAAAAGCAGAAAAACAAGAAAAAAGGGGTGCAACACAATGACTTACCAAGTGGTCACCCATCCCAGCACTATTCCCCGCCTACGAACGGTTAATTGTAGAGTTCTGATTGGATTCGATGCATTAGTGCCAATATAATCGCACCCAGTGGATTCTTGCGGGACAAATGTCTTATTGAGTGTATGCGGCCGCTGAGTCGCGCATACAGCGCGCAAGTTCTAAAGAGGTCGCAAGTTAGTAACTAACAGCTTGGAAGCGAGGAGCTAAGC
>NCQV01059725.1:0-10496 GCA_002740545.1 Lophocereus schottii
TCTCGCCTGCGCAAAGCGGACAATATCTCGATGGCGGGTGGTCGTGGGCTGTTACATTAAACACCACTTAATCTTATAAAGATTAAACCACCGAGGACTAAGATAATGTTTAGGTTCTAAAAATACCACTAAAATGGGATAAAGTTCTGAGAAATTTTTGTGCAAGAAATAGTAAATAAGTCTACCATATCATCAAAGTCAGATCCCAAGAGAGAAACTAGGCCTATTTAAAGGCTTACAAGGATTCATGGTTTATTCTCCAAGGAAGGAATTAACCAATAGGAAAACTACATCCTTAGCCAAGAGAAATTAGGCAAAAATCTCCTCCTAGGACAAATAGAAATAAGCGCCAAAGCTCCATAGCCAAGAGCAGTGAGACATTAATTTCTCACTTATACAAATCAATAAAAATGCTTCATTTATGAACAAATTCAAATTTAAAGAAAATAGTAAAAATAATGCCACTTCTCTTTGTCCTTTTGTGTTTGAATTTGGTTGCATCTTAGCTATGAAAAATAAAATTCCTTAATCCTTCCCGTTGGAGAATATTCTAAGAATTACTTTTGGATAATTTTATCTCACTGTGTCCTCCTTTTTTGGTAATATTCAGGGTCCTTCAACCCTGTTTGCTAAAATCTTCTCTTAATAATTAAAGCTAGTAGAAAACATTCATAAGGAAGGAAATTAGACTCATAGAGCTTTCCAAACATACCTAATATGATTTATTTAAACTTCATTCGCTAAATCATAATTTAGATCGACGTTGACCTAAGCTCCTTGAAATAAATTAGGCAATGGAGAAATTAGTCTAAACTCCTTTTTTACAACTGCTAATCACCTTTGACCCATATTGATTTCTTAGGACTTGTCAAATGCCCCGAAGGAGCAAAGACTTTGGAGATTGTTCCCCTAAAGCCCCTTGATCAGGGGTGAGAGGTGGTGAAATGTGGTGATGCTTATATAAGGGTCTTGGCATTGTGCACCAAGCTAAGCTTAGGTTTTCTCAAGGACACTAAGCCACTTGCTCTGCATCACTTAGGAAACACTGAATCGGCTACCTTGGCATACCCATGAAACTATGTTGAAAGTCACATATTAAAAACCAATTCTCTATATCGCTTAATTACAATCAACGCTACAAGTGGCCAAATGCATCCAATTCAACTAAGCATTCCTTGATATATATGGCCCACAATGCGATATGAATACAATCTTCCCCTTAGCTTCAACATTTAAAAAAACTTTTAGCCTATACAATAGTAATTACTCAGTCCTAACTTATGTGCTCAAATAGCTATGAAACCTCCTAAGCTGATCTTCAATCAACTATTAACCCAAACTTGCCATCTACGAATAATTAAATATTCCTTGACCATTTTCATACAAATATACAGATCTAAGATCCCACTGAGATATTTCTTTCCACCTTGAACTTGAATTGTAACTTATGTCCCAATTCATAAAAACAAAACCTCAATTATATGAATACTTTGAATGCATAATTTGGGTAATGTTTAATATAATTTCTCCACATAATTCAATCAAAATATATTATAAAAAAGTTCAGATCAAGTGGGGGAAAGGCCTTACCTTCAAAGATACAGGTGAAGATAGGGAAAGCAGTGGTGGTGGCTAGAGGCCTGCACAGGGTTGCGTTCAGGGCGGTAACCCCTGTGTTATACATAATAGGGGAAAGGGGATGAGGACAGAGACAAAGGGAATGAGGTAGCGACACTAGGAGGTGAGGAAGTCAATGATGGCAGCTAACGCAGTGGACTGAGGCCCCGATGATGGTCTTGTGGCTGGCTATGATGGTGAGAGGCAGATGAGGGGAATGGGGGGTACTTTTAGGGATCTAGATCTTGTTTTAACAACTCCTCCATACTTTCTAGTTGCATGACAAGCATTGCCTTTTTTTTTGTGCGCAGCCAAATACTAAATGTTGACCTTATCACTTATCGAATGTTAATGTCGTCACACTAGTGAGTCCATAATTATCCAAATATTATTGTATCTTCTCTTTTCTTTTCCTTTTTTTTCAATCTTTATTCTTTTTAAAATTTCTTTTCTTCATCAGTAAGTAGATTAACTACACATAAGTCAAAATCACATATTATTCGGACACATATGTGAATCTGATATCAATATATATTTTTATACAATCATCAGAGCTTAAATGGATTATAAAAGAATCACAATCACATAAAATGCTCAATTTGAACATGTCTTTTGTTGTGACCTAAATTTTCACGCGTCTTACTACTCTAATTAGCATTATAACATAAGCTTGAGTGTAAAATTAAAAAAATTAAATGTGGTTAACTAATAGGGTGTTGCAATATGTAATCTAGTCCTAAGTACCTTTCGTCAAACAACAAAAATATATAATGTTGATTTGCTTACCTCCCTTTATATGAAAATTAGGATTTCAAAGGATCAAAACCCTTATCTCCTCAAGCAACGCCTTCACCAATTAATTCGCAAAGTGGCAAAATAGGCCGGCTTCAACTTGAATGGACCATTTATGGCATGGGTTTCTCTGCCGTATCCTTAATTTGAATGACTTGAACACCAACTTCTCTTCCCAAGGTCATGAGTGAGAATTAACATCAAAAAAGATGATTTTCTAGGAATTCATGACATGTAAGATATGCTTCATACGAAAACTACCAACTTTTAGCTGGGATTGGATGGGGATTGAGGCACAGTAGTTTGAGAACTAGAGGAGATCGACGTCATAGGGGAGAAGTCTATGTGAAAATTAGAAGTAGAGAGGGAAACCTAAAACTTAATCTTAATTTAATGTTTAATTTTCCAATTAGTATTTTCAATTTAGGCCCTAAAGAATTGCAAAATGAAATCTGTACACTAAATTTAACTTTCCAACAACGGTTCCATAAAAACAATAACAATGACTAGGATGTGTATGATCATCATTTACTTAACATTTCTACGAAAATAAAGAAGAAGAGTTTTCATTGTTGTACAGGTCATTTAATGATGGTTTCAAATTAAGATCTCTATTAACTGGTCATCAGAAGTCTCAATTCTAGTATTGGAACAAACCTATATACAACGCCATTATAAGCATGACCAATGAAGATATCATCCATAATCTGAACAAACATTTTCTTTAACCTTCCTTATCCGTTACTTTCCCATTAATACCTTCCTCTAAAATGTCCCTTAAAACACATACACAACTACTTTTCTTCCCCTACCTATATCTCTTGCAACGACACTGTAAATCTCCACTGTATGTAATTATTGCAACAACCACTACAATCTATCTCTTATCGTAAGACTCACTCCCATCAATTGTCCTAATATCTTGGCATTTGCCATCTATTAGCTCCAATAACCATGCACATTAACTTTAATAGTAGTGATCACACCATTACAACCACCGATTACCTAAGTAGCCAACTATGTTTAACCAGGGGAAGACACTAAAGATATCCTAGATTCCTACGTTTACAGGGACACTTCGCATGACAACATTTATTATGCCCAACACTTTGTTTTTGATGCCAGGCTTCCCTTCTAATGCAATCATACAATTGACATCATACATTCATACACCAACACCATCCCTATAGCGGTAAACACTAAATAAAACCATGGGATACATATATACTCAAACAATTGCCATTCATAGCAATAATAACAATGACAACAAGCTCAATTAACTTACCAATTACTGACATATACAATCAAGTATGATATACTTGTAGTCTAACTAGCCAGTTGTAGTCATATACCTATATGGCATCTTTCCATTTCTTCATCCTTTATGTTAACTGGTCATCCTCATATGAAGTTCTCCACCTTTGCTAGACACTAACAAATCAACTTCTTTTCTCGCTTGCATTCTTCTCAGTAGAACATCTACCTACCTTACATCACTCAATCCTTCTCACCCATTCATTGATCTGTCCTCAATCCCCAGGAATTCACCAACCAATTCCTTTACAAACAAAGACAAAAGTACAAAGGTTGAGAGAGATAGAGTAGCAAGGAGAGCCAGAAAGAGAGAGAGAGAGAGAGAGAGAGAGAGAGAGAGAGAGAGAGCTTATGGAAGAATCCAAATTTCACTGCATAGATATAAAAAAGTTAAGCCTTTAATTTCCCAACCAAACTTTGACTATACAAATTATATCATAGGCCCGTGTCTATGGACCCAAACACATTTTTTTGTACTGAAATGTATAGAAATGTGGGTTGCCCACTTACCCATTGGTTCTTGTGTATGCTACTGTGTTTTGTTGTCAACATCACAAACTCGAATTTGCAATCTATTGATATTTTTGTTTGTAACTTTTTTATTTTTTATTTGTTTCTTATTTCTCCAATTTATAGAGTTGAGTATTTTATTTATGTATTGGAGGAGTAATTTATTGTATCAAGTTGAACATTTTGTTTTATTCACTTGAGTATTTTCAGGATCTATAGATCCAAAACTATAAATATAAGCATTGCTCTAACTAATTGAATAAGGACAATTGGGTAATTTTACTAGCTATTTCAATTTTTTCTTAATTTCTTTTCCCTCCAAAAATAACACCAAATAGTTACCAAGAAAAAAAAAAACAATCATTTACATTCCATATAATTTATGACCACCCTATAATTTTTCGGAAAAAATTTAACACGCGTAACAGTTGCAGATAGACATGAGGGCTGTATCATCGATATTGTTGTACAAAGTACGCGGACCCCACTCAGAAATGGACATGTGCACTTTTTTTGGGGCATTTTTTGAAAATCTCAGCATTTCTTCTGTTGCCGATTAAAAATTCGATTAGATAGAATAGAGCCCGTCACAGTTCTGTGAAGAGTTCGCTTCTCTCTCTCTCTCTCTCTCTGGTAAAACCCTAAAAGCTCCTGCTGGCGGGTTGTCGAAGATCTCGTTCAGGTACTTCTGCTCCAATTTAGGGTTTTTACTGCTCATCTAATTGTTTGATTTCTTCATTTTCTGAACCTTCCTTTTGGATTTCTGTTTATTCGTAGTTAGGGTTTTGTATCTTTTTTTTTTTTTTTTGATTTTATGGGTTGTGCTCCTCATTCCCTTAA
This sequence comes from Lophocereus schottii, assembly GCA_002740545.1. Classification (NCBI taxonomy): domain Eukaryota; kingdom Viridiplantae; phylum Streptophyta; class Magnoliopsida; order Caryophyllales; family Cactaceae; genus Lophocereus; species Lophocereus schottii. The sequence goes on from NCQV01059725.1 coordinate 5,074, forward strand.
GTTGGGGGTTGGTATTGATATAGTTATCTGCACTTGAAAATGAACTCAGACATTGTTATTGCTATGGATGAAACCGAGGATCACGAGCCTAGGGTTGCTAATGTGTCAGAGACTACTGCCAAATTGACACCTGTGGTTACCACTACCTCTACGGAAACTCGGATTGAAGAAGTTGTTGAGGGTGAGGGGGAGGGTGACGGTGGTGAAATTGAGGAAAGACATGTGAGTGTGTCAGAGAAGGTAGTTGTGGCAGAAGAAGAGGGCAGAGCTTGTGAAGGTGGAGATGTTATGGTGGAGGTTTTGGGCTCTGAGGTTCTTGTTGATGGTGCTAGGAGGCACAATGGGGAAGTGGGTGGTATTCAGAGGGGCGGTGGTGTAAAGGGGGAGAATTTGGAAGATGGTGATGATGGGGGTGGAGGTGCCGGTGTTGGTGCTGGTAAAGTTGATTCGGTTGTTGATGAAAAGAGAGTTGTAGAGATGCAGGTTGAGAGGGAAACAGAGAGGAAATCAGATGATGAAGGTGGGGTAACGGAAATGGAATTAGCTGGGAATGGAAATGAAATACAAGAGGGCTCGGTTTCACATGATGTTGAAGTGAGGAGGAATAACGAAATTGAAAATGGTATTCAACATTCTATTTCACAGATCACATCAATGGCTGATGGAATCAAGGATGATAATGCAGCAGAGAGTGTAGATGCAGAAAAGGAAGCAAATGAACTGCAGAGTGTTAAGGTAGTTGAATTTGTTTCAGAATCTAAGACAAAGGAAGAAGTTGTTCCGGAGGAAGGCAATGAAGAAGGTGTTTCCACACCCGATTCCTACAGACACAGTGAGCTTACTATGGGCTTATCTATCATGGAATCAAAAGTTGCTGATCGTCCAGTTGCAGGAATCCCAGAAGCTGACTCAGATGCTGGTCCAAGTAGAGATGGAAATGGGGAATCTGAAGGTCTTGTTAATCATGAACGACCGCCTTTGGCTTATGAGTCACCTTTTAGATGTGTAGATGAAGGACTGGAATGTCGAGCAGACCCTTCAGAGGGTGGGCGCATGGAGTTTATTGATGGAGTAAAAGAACAAGCTGCTGATACTGAGAAGGTGGCCTTGGTGGGAGCCTCCTTACATAATGAAGATGAAATGATTGAGCCACTGGATACTGTGACATCTTCTGTGGACAAACAGCATGTGCAAATTCAGAGTAAAGTAAACAAACATGATGAGAAGCTCAATGTGGGTTCAATTCTCTTTGAACCAGAACATCCTGATGTTTCAGTTGCAGAAAGGGCAGCAGAAGGCTTGAGCGGCAGTCAGAAGTGGGATGAAACCGAGGAGTCTGAAAGTCGTAGTGCCCATGGGCAACCTCCTTTGCCAGATGAGTCGCCTGTTGGGGTTGTAGATCAAGTAAATAGCAGTACACCAGACACTTTATCAGTTGGCGTGAATGCTATCGACGCAGTTGGTTGGGTTGGTTCAAACATGGAGGATACTCAGGAAGTGCAAGAAGATGTGGACATTTCTGAGCAAGTTGAGCTTCCTGACGTGCAAGAAGAAGATGAAGAGCTGCAATCTGATTCAATGGAGTCTCAGAGCAATGATGGAAGTAAGGACTGTGAAGGCCGTACTGCTCATGGACAAGCACTTGTGCCAGATGAGTCATTCCTTGATGTTGATCAAGCAAATAAATGTGTCGCAAAAACTACGCTGGTTAATGAAAGTGCCATGATTGGCGTTGCCCAGGATGGTTCTGACATGGAGGACAGTCAGGAATGGCCAGAAGAAGCAGGCATTACGGAAGAAGTTGAGTCACCTGATGAACCAGAAGTAGATGAAGAGCCCGTTTCTGATTCATCAAAGCCTCGAAGCAAGGAAGAGAAGAATGCCAGACGTGGACATGCGAAATCTGGAAACTTGGGAAAAGATCATCAAGTGAGTTATCAACTACCACCAGAAAATGAAGGTGAGTTTTCAGTGTTTGATTTGGTATGGGGCAAAGTGAAGAGCCATCCTTGGTGGCCTGGTCAAATATTTCATCCTTTTGATTCTTCAGAGAAGGCGAAGAAGTATTTTAGGAAAGACTGCTACTTAGTGGCATATTTTGGAGACAAGTCTTTTGCATGGAATGATGGGTCAGTGCTAAAGCCCTTCTTTAAAAATTTCTCCCAGGAGGAGAAGCAAAGCAACTCAGAAGCATTCCAAAATGCGGTAAATTGTGCTTTGGAAGAAGTTTCCAGGAGAGTGGAGTTGGGACTGGCTTGTTCTTGCATATCAGAAGAAGTTTATGACAAGATAAGATATCAAACCGTTGAGAACGCAGGCATACGTGAAGAGTCAAGTAAGAGGGAAGGAGTAGATTGGTCCACAGGTGTGGATTATTTTCAAGCTGTTAACCTTGTTGAATATATAAAAGCACTAGCACTTTCACCAACCCATGGGACTAGCCAGCTTGATCTCGTTATAGCGAAAGCTCAGCTGCTAGCTTTTAATCGTCTGAAAGGTTGTGATGTGCTACCCGACTTCCAGTATTATGACGGATTGGTGGAACGTGATGCTGAGACACCAATTTGTGCTGAGCATGGTGAGGCAGAGCTTGTAGATCCAGTTGCTGGAGGTGATGGTAAAGCTAGGTCAAAAGGCCCTCATAGGCGTAAGCATAATTTGAAAGATATTGTGTACCGCAGGAGAAAAGAAAAAAGCATGACAGAATTAATGGGAGAGTCAATGTATTACTTTGATGGTGATTTTGATTCACATGAGGAAGATGACATTATGTTGGCTTCACCAACAAGTGGTACAAAAAGGAAGGCTTCATCTTATCTGACAGATGATTTCACAGGTCAGCAGAACACTAAGACTATCTCTGTAGCAAAGGTGTCGCACACACCTTCTCCAAACCCCCAGCAGTCCTTTAAAGTTGGTGAATGCATTCGAAGAGTTGCAAGTCAGCTAACTGGATCATCATCGATTATGAAAATTACTGGTGATGGAAGCAACAGCCAGCATCTGGTGGATGATGCTGATGAAATCTCTGATCCACCTGATGACTCTCATCCTGAAGAGGAAATGGCTCCAAAAAAGGAGGTCTCTACAGATGAGATGCTGTCGCAGCTTCACTTATCTGCACGGGATCCCATGAAAGGATATAGCTTTTTAGCTGATGTAATTAGCTTTTTCTCAGAATTTAGAAACTTGGCTGTCTCAACTCAGCGCCAAAGAATGCGAAAAGGGTCTGGCAGGAAAAGAAAGCCTTCTGTTCCAGTCACCGGGGCTCCTGAAACATTTGAATTTGATGATAGAAATGATTCCTATTGGACGGACATGGTTATCCAAAATAATTCTGAAGCCAAACCATCAAGACGTGGTCGTAAGAGGAAGGATGACCGACTTCCTTCTGGTGATCCTGAGAAACCTCTTAAATCAAATCCGAGGAAGTATTCCAGGAAGCAATATTTTCATGGGAATCGTGAATCAGTGGCTGAGATATGTCCTGAGACTGAGAAGCAACAGGAGCAGTTGCCAACAGGCCCAACAGAGCTCATGTTGAACTTCAGTGAAGTTGGTTCTATTCCATCGGAGGTGAACTTGAATAAGATGTTCAGGCGCTTTGGGCCTTTGAAGGAATTGGAAACGGAAATAGATGCCCAGAGCCGTCGTGCTAAAGTCGTGTTTAAGAAGCGTTCTGATGCTGAAGTTGCTTACAGTAGTGCTGCAATGTTTAATATTTTTGGCTCTACACTTGTTAATTACCAACTTAATTATACACCTTCAGTTCCCTTTGGAAGTGCTCCCCTTGCATTGACTGATGGACAAGAGGATGCTACTTGATGTCTATAAACTTCTTGTGCAGTCAACCAAATACAACGAAGAGCGTCAGGTATGAGCTGCCCTTCTACTCTCTTTGCTGATCTTAATGACAGTGATAGAAATGGAATCCTGTGTATCGGTGTTCATGTTGGGAAAAAAGGCATAATTTCTGAGGTGCTTGCTTGTTATGAAATCTGGACTGACGGGTAATGTATCCTCTAAGATGCTACATGCTGGCCCATACCTCGATCCTGTAGTGTATATGAAAGCATGAGAGACTAACTTTCTTGGTTTGCATGTATCTTGTGATCAGGGTCAATGGTCATTTTTCTCACAAATCATTCTCATGGACATTAGAGGATTTATAGGCTTTTGTTTCCCTTTTTTTGGTTTTTTTGGGGGCGGGGGGGATGCAGTGGTTTGCTGGAGCTTAACTCTCTCTTTCTTTAGTGTGGGTGTGAAGGACAAGGGATTTGCGGGACATTATATTTTTGCGAGGAAAGAGAGGCTGAAAAAATAAGATACCTAGGGCAAAAGATGTAGATGCAACCCAAGCATTGTGCAGAGACTATCAACAAAGCTTGTGACTTAAGTTTATTATGGTGCTATTCGATATTTTTAGCTTTACAGTCTTTGCAGTACTGCTGGGAAGATCAGGTCAATGCTGGAGAATGGGATAGGCAATTAACTAATCGATGGCTTTTCAAAACAGTAAATGGAGGGGCTTTCAAAGCAGGTAACCAGCATTCATCTGGTTATCCAGAATTTTATTCCCTATTGTTCCTGCTCTCCTTATATTACAAGGATTCATTTGTGCTCTGTCACCTTGAATACTACGCTAATGCACATCTTGGTGATGTTAATTAGGCCTTCTCGATAAAATTTTCAATATTTCCTGTATTTATCTTCCTGAACTGTAGTTATCTTACTGTATCGGAGAAAGCCTATGTTGTCATGGCTTACATGGAATTTGCTGAGGACCACAAGTTTGTCCTGCTTTCTGAAGAGACAGTCTGGACTGGAGATAGCTTATCTAATCCTTGCTTAATTGCCATTTTCCAGGATGCGCTTTCGTTTCCTGAGTAGAATGGCCAAAATCATGTCCATAATTCTATTGTTTCTATGAATGTTTATATGTCTGGAGATATAATCTTTATTCTTGAAGGATAATGTGATAAGAAATTGAGAAGAAATTGTGATCAGTTTAGCCAAGTGATCTCTTTTCCCCTGTACAAACTAGCATAGAAACAGTACTGTCTGGGAGCTGGTTATGGCCACAGGCCATCACCATGGCCCTTCTGGGCTTCTGTAGATCAAATCTATCATTATTTTTAAAATTTTTGGTAGCTGAGAAACAGTGTTAATTTGTAATTTTGTATCTTCTTCTAGTCACATTTTGAAATTTGATTTTGCACAAGATTATTGAAGTTGTAAAAGAAGAAGGTTACTTTGATGATCTGTTGCAGTGGTTGCAGGCTCACTTTTGTTTGGGTGAACGTTTTTGGTTGCAGGGTTTCATTTTTACTGTTGTAAGATGCTATGTTGCGTGGACTTGGGTACTAGTGTTTGTCATGGGTGAATATCGTGTATCGGACTTGCCTTGGGTAAAAACATAGGAC
>NCQV01059739.1:419-17534 GCA_002740545.1 Lophocereus schottii
TATATATATATATATATATGTATATATATACACACACACACACACATATATACATATATATACATATATATATGTCTATACATAATATGCACATATATATACATACATATATGTATATATATGTATATATATATATATATATATATATATACACACACACACACGCATACATACATACACAGACATACATGTATGTCAATTTCATATTTCCAGTCACTCTATTGCAGATACTAATTTGAAGCATACACTTGTCCTTCCATTTCTTACAGTTTCACTAATGTCAGTTTCATATTTCCCACCACTGTACAACTCACCTACGTCATTCCCTACTGCGTCATTTGCCTTCCATTTCCCACACACTTCACGGCAAGACAAACCACTAGTTCCTGCCCAACATTCCCGTGTACCAAGATTTCGATAGTCATGCAATGCCTACGAAATCAGTTATCTTGGTATATATTCACCTGTACACATATATAGACATTTACCTCTTTCTTTTCTAGCTTTGTCGAGAGTTCATTTGCATCATAGATGCCACCATGATCGACTTTACGTTAGCTTGCAATCCTGGGGAATCGTTCCCCATCTTGGCTACAAAACCTCGTTGTGTGTTCGTAAAACCAAACCTATGCCAACAAATCCATCAGTCGCATACATATGCCATTAACCAGAACATAACATATACACATTGATGAAGACTAGATACACAATCACACAACTGCACCTTCTAGTTCACAGAAGGCATCAAACTTCGCAAAAGCCCACCATCACTTTGCAATGCAAACACATGCAACCATAGTTGCTCCTACACAATTACCCGTACCTGAATTAGAAGGCATAAATCGTTCAGTTGCACCTCCGACAATGGACCACCGCATAGCTTCTTCTGCGCGTCTTTGATCGTATCCACAACCACCCGCCAGATGGCCTCCACCCATGCATACTGCCTTATGCCTTCAACATCATTTGCGTATTGGATTAGACTCCAAGTTGCTTCATAAGGTGTGCAAGGGAAGAACATACCACTCAATAAAATGAACGCATATAGCCTCAGCCAGATCCCCACACGGTCCTTCTCAACATTCTCCTCGTACAACTCTGTCATCACATTCACATAGTGCTTAAAGAAGCATCGTTTCTTCCCAGATTTCCCAGGTACCCTATTCGCCATCTCTTGTTGTTCCCATTTAGCCATACGCACTCTCACCATGTTTCCTACCTCTATCGACACTTCTTCCCCATCCAATTCAACTTTCCTCCCTTGTAGGTAACCCGGTGAACAACACAACATCAAATACCGTGAAATGCACCCGTTCACTTGCAATCCTAAATGCTTTCCTTTGTCGATCCCATGACTAGATGAGGGCCAGAGTCAAATGCCTTTCCATAGCCATCTCTCCATACTCTAGTACCGAACGAATGGTTGTTCCTATCATTGCATCCCTCTGATATGGAGTCATCCGCCCATGCAGTGCAATGTGCACTTGGAACGTAGAATCACATCCTGCAATGCCCCGCTCATATATGCCCCATCTCCTACGGCACCAGCTACGTTACCCTTCTCCCTCTCTTTCCTATTTCTCCCCTTCCCATGTCCAACATCTTGTTTCTTACGCTTCCCTCGCCTACTTCCCTCACCCTTTGCATCCTCGCCTGCCTTTCTACCGCCACAAACACATTCCCCATACTTCGATGCCTCCACATCAACACCACCCAACCTGTGAGTGTTCCTTCGCCTTTTATGCTTCCTTTCTTCTCTACAATGTTCTCCCCTTCCACACTGTGTCCTCTGTCTACTCCTTTCAGGCTATTCCCGCTGATCTTGTGCACTTCTCAACTTCATCTCTGATTCCCTGCAACACCATATCACAAACTCAGATACATAGTCCACTTCAATATATTCCAACCATATTTACAATTGTATTTTACATATGTACTGGTATTCACAACCACAGCATATACACATATTACCAATGATTCCATATATTACCACATGTTACAACCAGGGATAACCCCCTAGCTTGTTCAAGATATCAGCATATACACATCACTTACCAACCTTAATACCCTTCACACACACTAATTTGAAAGCAGGGGTACAACCAACCTCCTACTTTCAGAGGGCCACACCATACAAAAAGTCTAACTTCTCAATTACTGCCATTTTACATGTCCCAAAACAATTCCTACAGATCATTCCCTTCACCTTATGCATCTTCAAATCTAAACCCCTTTATCTACTACCTTCTCCCCCTTCAAATTTAAATCTTTCCACCCAAATCCCTACTTAGCATCTGCTACTCATTTATCTGGTACTTCTAACCCCACACCTTCCTCCACACACACCTCTGTCAAATTCCATACATTACTCACATTTACTACTCTCCCTCAAATTCCATACATTACTCACGTTTGCTACTCCCCCTTACTTCCATCCACCTCCACACTAACAACCATATCAAAATAACCCTCTTTCCCACCATACATAGACAGCCAGGAACCCTCCTCCAGTTCACCCTCATTGCAGGTTCTATAATTATCAACCACATAATAAATCACGCAATTCACTCCCACAACATACAAATTCAGGTTCAGAGTGCACTTACCTCAGTCTCTGACTTCAAATTACACACTGTCGCTTTGCCCACTCCAAGCCCCTATCACACAGCATTTGCCGTTCCTCTTGCAATTCGACATCAACTCTGAAGCCCTCGCCAATGTATGTCTTCACTGCGGCTCCATCGCTTCCTCGGCAGCACCTACTTTCCTTCTACAACTTCTTCAAAATCCACTTAACAGTCACCCGTTTACCCTCTCTCTCTCTCTCCTCTTACGTCTCCCTCCCTCCCTTTCAAAAGAGGAAGCCTTGTTTGTTTGCAATTTTTTTTACTTTAACACTTCTCACTGAGACACAGCAGGGCTATTGTGGGTACTTTCCCAAACCATCATGTCCCTTCCTCACCACGTGCATGCTTTGCTCTGATGACTTTGTCTCTTAAAAATAACACCCCCAAGTAAAAAGAAGAGATTCGGATAATATTACAATCAATCCAACACCTGCTGGTAATTTTCCCTTCCACGATTGCTTAGATGAAAAGGATAGTTTAGATTCTTTTCATGTCATATTTTCCAAGGTTTGAACATTAGGCTCCAAATTTCTTCTTATTTTGTAACGAGTATAAATATGAATGGTCATTTTACTACCTCTCATTTATCTGTGAATTTTAAGCAAGATGTAATTTAGAATCTATTCTTTTTCACGATAAGATATAACTCTAAACTGTAAAGGGTTCCAAAGAGTTGTAAGAAGTTATAAGGATATGTAAGAACTGTAAAAAAGTTGTAAAAAGATATAAGAAGATGTAAGAAAATGTAAAGAGTTGTAAGAAATGGTAAGAGGCTAGAAGAGTATATATAAATAATTGTTAAATTATTAAAAAGTTGCTTAAATATAATTTTTAAATACGTATGCATAATTGTTGGTCTTTAATGTATGATTTTCAAAATAAATTATCTCGTGAATGAAAATTACATGTAATATATCAGTGATCTTTATGAAATTAATTTTATGACATCACTAAATAAATTATTTTTTAAGATTATACAAATGAATTTTTTTCCTAAAGTTATCATTTTGGATAAGAAGAAATAATATTGAAATAACTTAATCAATAAAAAAAAAACCTTTAAAGAAGATAATTAAATAATAATAAAATATATTCAAGCCCATAAATTTATAGAACCAAATATTTTCTACACTTCAAATTCTTTTTTGAACATTAGCTTTCCCTCACTATAAACAAATTAAAAAATAATAATTTTTCTCAGCAAAATCATAGAACCCGTATAATGAAATCCTAGTTAAAGTAACCAAGTTTAAATTAATATTTTTAATATAATACCTCAAATGAAACTGAAACAGCATCTTATGATAATTTTTACTTGTTATACTATTCATAATTTGATGGAATTCCCTCAAGGAACACTAATTTTGAGATCCAAGGCAGTCAAGATAAACCAAATTAGTCATCAAAAGTTCAAGGAACAAGTCAAATTTTGCAAGCCCTAACGAAGCAAGCTGCCGGGTTAATTCAGCACATATACCCGGTTTTGTTTTTGTTATTCCATAGCCCAAATGATGTCCAAATTTTGGAATTCTTTTTTTTTTTGGTAAGTTAGTTTAGGATATCTAGTAACTAGCCATGTCAAAAGAAGCCCACAAAAAAGAGTTCAAGTCGTCCAGTCCAGCCCAAAATAGTAGAGTTGCCAGTTTGCGCCTAATCTTGCATGGTTAAGTTAATCTTGCTATTTGAGCGTCCTAATGACATGTTAATGTAGATTTCTAAATGGGGGGGGGGGAGTTGCTGACTTCCTGCATGTCCCCCATAGAAGGAAACCCCGCTTTACTCATCAAATTAGGAGACACAATTAAAGGTGGAGCAAAACTGAGGAAAAACGACTCCTCGGTAGGCGTTTGCTTAGTCGGAAGGTTTTACCCTCTTGGGAGGGTTTCCTTCAGCAGCTCGTGTACTTGCTTGAGTGTTTAGAGAAACTTAGTCATTCTATGATTCACAAGGCAAAAAGCACCATGTGGATTAATGAGAATTCGCTATTTTGCACGCTTGTGATCGTCCACCATGCGTTTGAGGTGGCAGCCTTGTGAGCGAACTCTCTAGGCAAGGAAATCATGACTAAGCAACTTTGATTTATTAAGCATGAGTTTAGTTAGTCATTATTGTTAATTACTAGACTCATTATCCATGGTTAGCTCAGTTAAACGACATGCATTGTAATTTAGTTAAGTAAGCGAACTTAAGAGGTTTCCTAGCCATGAACCAACCCCTTAAGGGTTACCTAGTAAGGTACGAAAGGCCTTGGACATGCATCATAAGTAGTCTAAGAGCTCATTTTTGTTCTCAGGCTTGTTGAATTAAAATCTGAAATTGAGTTTAACTCCTTAGTCTCTGTTACTGCAGATTCTCTACTTGCTTATCCTTACTTAGGCCAAGTAAGGTGGTGTTCAAGTGAGTCTTGATCTAAGTTAGGTGGTGAAATCTGTATCCTAGAATCAAGGGTCCTGAGATAGTTCTTGGTGGTGAAATTTGTATCTAAGAATCATCTCAGTTTTACCGATTTTCCTGTTTTCCAGTTCTTTACGTACCATTTCTGGTCACGCCACCCCTTTTCTCTCCACATGCCATTGAGCTTGTTCATCCCCTTGAACGTGAGCTCTTCCCTCTTTGCGTAATACATCATATTTGGTATCAGAACTAAGCTTCATTCTTGGCCTAAAATCAACCCCATATGCTTTCCCCTTATCTATCATGCTACCGAAACAAATCAACCACAAAATCAGCCACGGTTCTAGTCTAAACCGAATCAACATGAGTGGAAGCATGACTCTTGAGGAGAAATTTGAAACCCTCATGAAAAACTACCAAACTGTGACTTCAACTAATGAGGAGTTAAAAAGTCAAAATGAGTACTTGCGAAAAGCGTTAGGTGGCAATATGAAACAGAAACATAAGGCGTTCAAAAGTCCAACATTATCTGTTCATGGTGACGAAGAAGCAAGTAATTTGATTAGCTTTTCTAGAGAGGATGAACCCCCAAGAAGAACTAGAGGAGCCAAGAGGACGCCTAGTAATTCCAACGATTTCAGGGTCAAAATCCTTGAATTTGAAGGAAAGTTAGATCCTGATGAATTTCTGGATTGGTTACATACTGTTGAACATATCTTTGGTTACAAAGATATTCTAGAAGATAAGAAAGTCAAACTAGTTGCACTTCGATTACGAAAATATGCATCTCTTTGTAGACGAATCTCTGCGCCAAGCGAGCAAGAGATAGGAAAGGAAAGATTCAAACTTAGGAGAAGATGAAATCAAAGTTGAAGTCCTGATTCCTTCCTGCAATGTATATTCAAGACAGTTATTTCCAATTGCATAATTTGACACAAGGGAATTTAACTGTTGAAAAGTATACTAAAGAATTTGAAAAGTTCCTTATTAAGTGCGACATACAGAAGCCTGTAGAACAAACAATAGTTAAATATTAGGAGGGCTTGAGCCTAAGTATGCTAACATGGTGGAGTTGCAACAATTTTCCTTTTTATGAGGTATGTGTTCTTGCTCATAAAGTTGAGCAACAAAGAAAAGCCAAGCCTTTCAAGCGTGAGCTTTCTAAGCCCACACCCTCGAATCAACCTTTCAACGAGGGTAGTTTTAATCCATTTCCTAAACCCACGGTTTCCCCACCCCTCCATGCCACAAAAGGCCCCAACCCCACTAAACAGCTAACCACCTCGAAATAGACCAAAACCCATTCCTAAGGGCATCCAAAGATGTTTTAAGCGCTAAGGATTTGGACACTTAGTATCAGATTGTACAAACCAAAAGGGTCATCACATTAGCTGAATGGGAGGCTATGACAGAGCATACAATTGAGAAGGATAATGAGGGTGATCTTGAGGAAACTCTAGAGGAACTAGTAGTGAAAGCTGATGAGGGTGAAATGCTTCTTTTGGAATGAACTTGAAATGATCCAAAAGAAGACAAAGATGAACAAAGGTTTTGCCCCAGTCGTACGGTTCAGAGTAAGTTATGCTCAGTGATTATTAATAAAGGCGACCGTGCTAAAGCAAAGTGAATCTCCCTACTTCTGCTTATGATTTTTCTGAACTCCACAAAACACAAACAGGACCAGATCATTTTGATTTCTTTCTTACTTTTAGTGAGCCACTTTTCAAGGCCCCATAACATGAGTATAAACCCTTTAAAGAGTGGATTTTCAATGTTCAAAAGAAACCAAAATGTCCCTTACCAAACCAACCGATGGCCATTTCCCAAATCCTCTAAATTCGAATCAAGCTATAAGATCCAAATCCATCCTCACTTACCCATAAGATTTGTGGGCAAATCCTTCTCAACAAGGGGAGGATGATGGAGTTCCCTCAAGGAACACTAATTTGGAGATCCAAGGCTGTCAATGTAAACCAAATTAATTGTCAAAAGTCCAAGGAACAAGTCGGATTTTGCAAGTCCAAATGAAGCAAGCTGCCGGGTTAATTTCAGCACATATACCCGGTTTCGTTTTTGTTATTTCATAGCCCAAACGATGTCCAAATTATGTAATTATTTTTTTGTAAGTTAGTTTAGGATATCTAGTAACCATGCATGTCAAAAGAAGCCCACAAAAAAGAGCCCAAGTCATCCAGTCCAGCGCAAAATGGTCGAGCTGCTAGTTTGCGCTTAATCTTGCATGATTAAGTTAATCTTGCTATGTGAGCCTCCTAATGACGTTTTAATGTAGATTTCTAAATGGGGAAGGATTGCTGATTTCCTGAGGTTTCCCCCCATAGAAGGAAACCCCACATTACTCATCAAACGAGGAGACAAACAAGCGGAGCAAAACTGAGGAAAAACGGCTCCTCAGTAGGCGTTTGCTTAGCCGGGAGGTTTTGCCCTCTTGGGAGGGTTTTATTTCAGTAGCCCATATACTTGCTTGAGTGTTTGGAGAAGCTTAGTTATCTTATGACTCATCAAGGCAGAAAGCAGCATGTGGATCAATGAGAATTCGCCATTTTGTATGCTTGTGATCGTCCACCATGCTTTTGAGGTGGCAGCCGTGTGAGCAAGCCTTCTGGGCAAGGAAATCTTGACTAAGCAATTTTGATTTACTAATAATGAGTTTAGTTAGTCATTTTTGTTAATTATTGGACTCATTATCCATGGTTGACTTAGTTAAATGACATGCATTGTAATTTAGCTAAGTAAGCGAGCTTAAGAGGTTTCGTAACCATTAAGCAACCCTTTAAGGGTTACCTAGTGAAGTAGGAAAGGCCTTGGATGTGCATTATAAGTAGTCCAAGAGCTCATTTTTGTACTCAGAGTTGTTGAATTGAAATCTGAAGTTGAGTTTAACTCCTCAGTATCCGTTACTGCAAATTTTCTACTTGCTTATCCTTACTTAGGCCAAGTAAGGTGGTGTTCAAGTGACTCTTCATCTAAGTTAGGTGGTGAAATATGTATCCTAATTAAAGATCAAGGGCCTTGAGATAGTTCTTGTGGTGAAATCTGTATTCAAAAATCATTTCAGTTTTACCGATTTTCCTGTTTTCCAGTTCTTTACGTACCATTTCTGGTCACGCCACCCCTTTTCTCTCCACACGCCATTGAGCTTGTTCATCCTCTTGAATGTGAGCTCTTTCCTCCTCGCGTGATACATCACAATTTTATTGTCATGCACAAAAAGGGCATATTAATCTCAACAACGAACCCAAATGTGGATGGGTCATGCAATGTTCGGCTGTAAAATGATAGCAACCAAATTTTTATTGATAAACTTAGGGATGAAATAGTTGAAATGCTTCTGTGACCTACAATTTGACTATTTTCATGTATAATTCACGTCAAAACTCAAATATGAATGCATTTTGTATTATAATTTTAAAATCATGTTAACTTATTTTCTCTATAATGGCACATACAAATTACGTTGAAACTCAAATATAATTCACGTCATTAAATTTTGTTTTAATGTTCATAAAAATACTATGCTCACAAAAATATATATAGATTTTTAGTATTGTTAGTATATAAAAAATATATACATATTTCTATAAATATGTGAAAAAAATAAATGAACAGTTCAATGTTATAAGACATATATAAGGAGGTGGAAGAGGATCTAAGGAGATGTAAGAAGATGAGAGAAGATGTAAGTAAGTGTAAACATTTTGTTAAAAATGCAATGGGCTATAACGAGTTATAAGAAGTTATAAGGAGATATAAATTATAATGTAAATACTCACTATCTCGAAAATGAACAGGACCTTCATTTACAAACACAGTAATATGGGTGTGAGAAGAAAGACTAGGAAGCAGCAACCTCATTACACTGGTGTCATTAAAATTGAAATGCATTTATGATAATGTAATCGGATTAGTTACATTGTATTCCATTAATATTGCTACTTGTCAAATGTAACAAAAATGTCTTGAAGATGTTGGAATTGGATTAAAAATACTGGAAAAAATAATTATGAATTGTGCCAACATCTCTTGAAGTTACCTTGAATATTCAAGAAAATTTGGGTTAGGGATTTTTCATAAAGATGCATCTAAACTTTTAAATTACAAATTTTTATTATAAAAACTATTCTTTATTTTTACATGAAAGGAGACACAAAAGTAATTTAGAATCAAATTCAAATTTTATGGACCCAAAGCGAAACCTATCTTTTCTTTTCATCTTTTAAATTGCAATCATAGTTTTTACAACCTACCTTCTTATTCATTTCTTTTTCAAAAAACTATATAAAGATATCCTAACTTATGTACAAACTATTTCAACGCAATTCGGTTTTTAAAACTAAATTTAGGATATCTTAAATAATTTGAAACCTATTTGCATGGCGCAATTCTATCCTGGGGATTGAATGGAGATGTATTTGAACTTAAATACCCGTTGCGCAAAAAAAGACTTGGAAAGATGGTTTTTTAGTGTGATGAAATGAAATTTTAAAAAGAAAATAGAATGCATTGATTACTCCACCCACCCAACTTTTACTTCCATTTTGCACATCAAAATGAACATCGAGATCTCAGTGTAGTCACTCTCTCTCTCTCTCTCTCTCTCTCTCTCTCTCTCTCTCTCCATCTATGCAAATACCTAGAATTCCTTCTGAAGGAGCAACAAAACACTATAGATGAGAAAGAAGAAGGTAGAAATAAGTGGTTGAAACCTAAAAAATGATATGTAAAGACGTAATTTTGTCAAACTTGCTACATTTTTCATTTCCTTGATGATCGACATTGTGTGAGAATGTGCACGTTGATAAGATATGAGTCTGATTTTGTGAGTTGGTGAAAATAGTTTGGAAAATTGAAAATTATGACCAAAATGTTGAAGAAATTTGAGCAATTTGAATGTGTGTAAATTTTAGGATTTTTGTAAAGGGCTTTAGGATTTGTGTGAAAGTATGATGATCGACATGTAACCTTGAAAGTTGTCTAGTTTCGATAATCTTGATACGTTTCATATAATTTTCTACTGAACTTAATTTGAAAAAATTGTAGTTCATTGATATTTTGTTCCCAGCAAGGTAAGGACGTTAGGAATTTAGGGCCTGTTCGTTTTTGACATTTCAAGGAGTGGTTAGTAGGTTAGAGCAGGTTGGACCATGTTGAGCAGTTATAAGTATATTTAAGCAGTTTTGTGAGGGGTTGGAGCAGATTGCCAATAAACTGATGCATACTGGAGCAAGTTGAAACATGTGGAGGTTCAATATGCTAAAAATGAACAGGCTCTTAGTTATTCATTACAAAGATAAAATTATTAGAATTATGGATGTAGAAATAGAGAAATAATTGTATTGATTGTATATAAATGCTACGGGCAAAGGATAATGAGTCTGGGACATAGTTTTCTAAGTATGTTAGGTTTGTAAATAATCCCCCAAATAAGGAAAACCAAAGATGGCCTTTGAAGATTGATGATGATTGGGTTAGCTTGATGAATTCTTGGGAAGTTGAAAGGAAAAATTATATTCCCACTTATATGTATGATCTGGAGAAGACCTTTGAGAACTAAAAGCATGTTGAAAGGCTTGACAAAATTAGTGCCTCTATACCAATTGCAACCCTTTACCCGAAACAAAACTAGTTGAAACCAAGGAGAATGTGAGAATATTGACGAGTGTGGAGAACTTGACAATAAGTCAAGCAAACAAATGAATCAGTTTGATTGTGAGCCATGTTGTTTCACTCGGTAAACTTATACCACATAGATCAGTAACAAGATCAATGTCTAATTCCCTAGCAAAGTCCATATTAACTACCTAACCAAAGCCCTCTAATTCCCCAATAAGGACTACGTCAACTTCCTAACCAAAGCCCTATAGATCCCTAGGAAATCCCACATCAACCTCCCCACTAAAGCCTACTGCAAAAAAGCCCAACAACCCAGGCTAAACAAAAGGTTAGGGCTTCTTACATCTTACTAGTTAGTGCGCTATCAACCTAGACCAAAATTGATTGCTCAAAGGCTTTTGATGATCTTGTACAAGTCAATCCATACCCATCTAGATCATAGACTAGATCATCCCTAAATAAACCTGACTTGAACCTTATATAATCCAATCTTAATCCATCCAAACCACATAACAGATAATTCTTAACTAAACTTGACTCCAAACATATATTCAACCCTGTACGACCTAAAACTAAGCCATTCAAACCATTAGCTAGATCATCCCTAACCAAATGTGACTGCACGAAACCTAACTCTAACCTTAGTGAGCCTAGTGTAGCCCCCACAAAACCATATACCACGTCCCAATCTAAAGATATTGCTAGAGATTCAAGCCCTAATTAACCCCAAGCACAACAAAAACCACCTCAAAGAGATCATCACTAGCACAAAGAACTTTAGATCCTAAATGAATTAGAAATACCACCTGAAAAAGCTCATTAGCAGTCAATTCCTTATCTTTGGCTGCCCTTGGGGTGGATAAGTTTCTAGATTTTGATGTTGGGTCTTTTATGTAGAAAACCTAAATGGGAGGTTGAGGACAATAGGTGGGATGATGGTGAGGCTAAATTATCAATTGTTAGGCCGATGTTGAGGGCGATAAGTTTGTTCGTACACATATTAATAACAATCAACATTCTGATGATAATAGTCAAGATAAGGATTTTATTGGGGATGGTGACGAGATTGAGGACGTTAATGAGAGTAAAGATGTAGCTTTGGATGAGGAGACCTATATCAGTGATTCTAGAGATGATGAGTAAATAGAAGCTCAGGTTGAATAAAGGATGCAGTTAGGAACAGAAATTATTGACAATGATAGAGATAAGGATCTAGCTGTCAATAAGATGGCAAGTACTTTGAGTCTAGGAACCCTATGGATTAGAAATAAGGATGGTAAAATTAGTTTGTTGCTTGGTCATATTTTCACTTGCAAAGAAAACTTGCTTAGAATAGTGGGGGAATTTTGTATTCAATTAGGCTACCTAAATGGTGAAATCACATAGTGGGAGACACATTTGGTCGAGACCTGAGCAAAATAGGATGACCATAACTGCCTGTTTTGGTAAATACCTTATCCCTTACTTCAAAATTACTCCAAAAATGGATGTCAATGGAATGCAGGAAATTGTGAAGAGGAAGTATGACATTCATGTTCCAAAGCATACATGCGGGAGGGGAAGGAGATTGGCAAAGGATGATATTGATGACAAACATAAGGAAGAGTACAAATTCTTAGCACATTACACAGAGGAGTTCAAAGTTAAAAATTCGAGATCTACTACATTCATAACACGGGTTGATTAAAGGTATGCAAAGAATCTAATGTTCGAGCATATACTTATCTATGTTGGTCTTTCAATTGCACATTAAAAAAATTATAGGCTTTTAATTGGGATAGATGCCTAGTATCTTAAAGGGGTTTACAGGGGAGTGTTTCTTATTACAATGGCTATAGATGACAATAATAGCTAGTTCCCATTAGCTTATGTTCTGGTTGAGAAGGAAAATAAGGAATGAAGTTTTTTCCTTAATGGCATAGTAAGAGCATTTGATGCAATTAAGAACCAGTTCAGATATACCATAATGTCCGATAGATATAAGGGAAGACTATGTTCTTTTGTTTGCCAACTGCTTTATCATTTAGGTTTAGATAATTTGCCTCATTTGTTTATCCATTCTGTTTGGGAAATTATTAAGGCCTTGAGAAATGTTATGTCAACTGCTTCTAGGAGAATATGTAACATTCATTACTATAAGAATTTGCTTCACCTTATATAGGTAAGCCACATGACATCAAGCCTAGAGAGAATATACTTATGAGACTATCTGCAGTATGTTTGATATTTTTTTATGAATTTAAACACAATGCTTTCGTTCATTGTTTAGGTGCATGGTTTCATGAATTTTTTCATATTGTTACAAATGCCTATGCCCCATTTGTACATAAGAAGGCTATGGAAAAAAATATGAGAAAGACCCTGATGCTTATCATTGGCTCAGAGACAATAAGAAGTTAGGACTGTGGGCTACGTATAAGTTTGACACAATCCTCAAATGTGATGACAATACAAGTAACTTTATTTAAAGTTTCAATCATGCAATGTGAAGTTCAGAGGTTTGTCCATCTTGATCATGTAGAAGAAATCATGAAACTCATTGGTAGTAGATTTGTTAGGAGATTTTAAAAGTCACAAAAATGGAAGGATGAGCTTGTCCCACTTATGCTTAAGAAGTTGAGATTGATAGAGACATATAATAAAATCTACACCAACCTAATACATGCAAGGTGAGGGAAATTTGATGTGACTAAAGGCGTACCAACTCCATGGTGAGGTTGCATGATAGGTTTTGTGATTGTAGGTAGCAACTTACGCTCCCTTACAAAGATGCCACAAGGTGCATTTTCAACATGAAGTAGCAGGTAAGGGATTATATTGAGATTGTTTTACTGTGGAGAAATATAGAAACCTCTACAAGCACACTCTCCTTCCTATTCTAGCTCCACAAATGTGAGAAGAGGAATTTGTCTGAGTTGGACTCCCCACTGCTTTAAGAAAACAAATAATACAGGCCACCAGAATATAAAAGAAGAGAGACTCTGTATACCCCTTTACCTAAATCTCAGATGCAACAAATTCCACCCAAAGTGATGGGGTTTGGAACCACTAGGTATAATTTTCACCTCATTTAGTGGTTTATTTGCGTTACCAATTTCTGAAACTAATAATCGATTTTTCTTTTTTTTTTTTTGGTGAACTTACAATATAAAATAGGCGTAAAACACAAAAACAACTATGCCATATGCCATAGTGTTGTAACTTATAGAAGACGATAGATTGCTAGAGAAGAGAAAGGGAAACCCAAAACAATGAAGAAGGCAGGATTTGAGGTAGGCAAAAAAAGTAGAAGCCAAGCACTTAAACACTAGCTCCCTCAACAAGAATAGCTCCATTCACATTAGTAAATCCCTTCACCCAATGTAGCCAAGTTAGAGCAACTCAAGTTACCTGACCTTAAAGCATCTAAATCTCACCAATCATGTGCTTGTTAAGCTACCTTTTGTGCTGCTAAACTGCAGTTTTACAGTTGTGATGTTTGACGATTTTTGTTACTTTTGTGATGTAAAGGTAGCAAACAATTTACAACTTTTGCACTTGTCATGCAAGAAACACCAGTTTGATGCTTTCTTTTAACAAACAGAGTGTGCTGAACATAGTATATTCTAGTTTGCTTTTAATTAGTATATAATTCAAATAATTCAAATAAGAATTTCATTCATTCCATTTCGTTACATTAGCATATATAAAATAACTTCCATTACATTAGCAAGTGAACTTCAAACTATCAACACAATGTTAAGGATTACAATGATACTAATTAAGAACTTGCAAATAGTACTTTGTCCATTTTCGATCAACTTAACCAACATTCTTATCTCTGCTAACTCATTATTGATTTCAATAAGCATCATCATAATCCTTTTCTCAATGTCATTGTCACTGTCAACCCACTTCAAGAACTTGTCACACCATAAGCATTTTATTTATTCCCTTCCTAGGTTTTGGCTCAAATGGGATACTGTCTTTGCTCCTTGCATTTGACATCTTGGACACATGTCATCATCCTGAAAATTACTTAATTGATTGCTCCTTGAGGATGGTACCTCGCATTTCAAATTTTTAGCCTTTCCTTGCAAAAATATAAAACATAAAATGTTCACATCTTCAAATTTTTTCTTAAAATATTGAGGGAAAAAAAACTGAAGTTATTGACAAGGCATAGCAAGGAAGACATGACAAAACAATAAATTAACTTATAGCTATGGAGGCCGGTGCAGCAATAACAACAACAGCATATGTGCATGTAAGAATATGGGAGAGCAGAGGGAAGAAAAAGGGAAGGAAGAATGCAAGGAGAAAGGAGAAGGCTGGGGGTATATTTAAAGAGATAGAAAATGACCATTGGATAGGGAAGTCAGTTTTTTCCCCCTCAAGGACATTTATGAATTTTAACATCTAAATTTCAAATTAACCACTCAAACATTTGGAATGCTGATATTTCTCCATGGAATTGGGCCATACAAATAGTTTTTAAATTATTTAAGGTATCCTAAATTTATGGTATGTTTGGTAGTGTTGAAAATCATTTTCTTAGAAAATAATTTTTCATGTAAAATGATTTTTCATGTAAAATGATTTTCAGCTCATATTTTTAGTTTTTTGGTAAAAAAGAAAATGAACTTTCTCGATGATGAGTTTGATTAACAAAAAATGAACAAGAAAGCTGAAAATGATTCTCCTTAATCTTCGAACTATATGTTGAGGAAATAAACACGGAACAGAAAAAAGTATGAGACTGTGTGAGAGCCCAAGAAACGTAAAATCAACTTGCACTCTGTTCAAAGTGAAAATATTTTCCTTCATTCAAGGGAAAATGATTATCCCCTGAAAACGAATTTTCCCACCTTATTTTACCAAACATCGTAAAATGAGAAAACCATTTTCCAGAAAAATGATTTTCACCCCTACCAAGCACACCCTTATTTTTAAAAACTGAGGGGTCTTAAAGTAGTTTACACATAAGCTAGGACAGGGACAAGCATAAAAAACCGAAACCGAAAAACCGGTTAACCAATTCGATTTTTTAAAAATTCAGTTTATCATCTTTCCAATTAACTGATTTTCGATTAACCGAATTTCCGATTAATCGGTTTTGATCACCCCTAAGCTAGGATACCTTTATGTAGGTTTTTTGTTTCTTTTTTGAACATCCAAGTGTTTGTGTATATATATGTATGTATGTGTGTGTGTATGTAGTGCGTGCGTGTGTATTATTATCATCATTTCTAGGCTCTTCCTAGTTAGAATTTGGTTCTCCTCACTTTTGGGCATTTGGCTAATGTCAAGATCATCTTTGGTGCCTTTTTGTCTTAGCAAGTTTATATAAACCCTGTGATGATATTTTTGTATTTGCAGTACAAGAAATCAGTTAATTCATGTCAGTTATACAAGGAACATAGATGATCTTTTACTAAGTTATATTGTATAAAAGAAGTGCTAGATGAAAGATGATGATGATTATTATTTATGGTTGCTTTTATTGAGTGATTCTTTTCAATGGGATTGGCTTTGTTCACTAGAGAAACAATAAATTATAAGAAGTAAAATTTTATTGTATTTTGAAAAGATTTACTATTTTAAATTTTGAAAGATATAGTCTCCACCTTTTTTTAGTGAATTAAGTTGGAAATATATTATGATGTTTCCCTATAAAAGCATTTAGAAAATAGACAATTGAAATGAATAAAATAGATGGTATAAGTGAACCTATCTTAATGAAAGGATAAAATCAGATAACCTATTCATATTACGAGGCTTATTTTTTGAACCTAATAATACTTTAATGATATCTTTTATTGGAATGTGACTTATTTTTATCGTTATGTATCAGGAAAATTCTTCCTCATATCACTAGTTGATTATCCTCCAAAAAAATTGAAATTCAACTTGAAAAACATCTATTTCACATGTGTGCATTAGATAGCAATTGAAAGTGGATGTTAATACAAATGTCCAAATGATAAAGTTTTTGTAAGTTGCTAACAAATGCATAAGTATGAACACTAACTTAATTACTGACCGCGAATAATAATTACACCTTGATAGTTATTACCAAAGATGTTGTGTAGTTATCAAAGGGATGATCTAGTGGGAATTATCTCATATTAAGATGTATGATTAGAGAGGTTGTTTAAACTTTGAACTTTAAACTTTGCTTGAGGTAGGGATGTTTATGGTTCTAATACCCTAATCAAAACAAATTCAGTTTAGATACCCGAATTTTGGGGCTGGTAAAATTGTGAACCGAAATCAAACTGAAAATTTCGTATACCTAGAATTTGGGTAGCCAAAATTTTTGGTTCAGTTTTTGGGTACCTAATAATCCAATTTTCTTAATTATCACTTTTTGTCTTTTTTCTTTTTGGTTATGATTAATGAATAGTGGTGTGGGTCATTCCTCACGCTTGACAATGGAATCCCAAAGACCGAAAACAACGACCTTTGTTTTTTTTTTTTTTTT
>NCQV01059739.1:19651-29952 GCA_002740545.1 Lophocereus schottii
ACACTCAAGTACTGGTTGAAGTCCTTCTCAAGAGATCAGTTCAAGTTGCAAGGTCGAACCGCTCAGCTCTCTAATTTAGGTAATTTTCCGCCTTTTTTTGATATTAAATTGTGGAAACAGTGGTTTTGGTTTTGGATCAGTCGGATTGAACTATGAATTTGAGTTCGGGAGCTATGGAATTTGATCGATTGTGAGATTTTAATTGGTGTTTGGGTTGTTTGCCATTGCGATGGATCTTTTGGTGGAATGCTGTTTGCAGATATCAATGGCGATGCTTTACATTCGAGTCTTGGATTGCCGACTGCGATTAATGTGACCACCGCCAAAGTTGGAAAATTGGAGATTTCGGTGAGTAATTGCGTATGAAATTGTTGGAATTCATTAAGCTGGTTGAATTCGACGGGATTGTGAATTATTTGTTAAGACACCTGAAGAAGTGTCTCTCCATTTTCAATAGAGATTAATGCTTCACTTACGGCTTTAGATTGTGATGGAGTAATTCAATTGTCCAACTACATTGTTGTGTACTCCCTACCTTCTGAACTAGAAGGTCAGTTGATCCTTACTCTACTCCACCCTACGTGGGAACCTCATGAGATGCAGTCTGAAGTATTTGTGGTTTAAAGTAAATTCCTAGACTAGGTGCCGAGGTTATCTAATGTTTGATTGTGAATCAAAAGATGGAAAGGGGGGGAAAAAGGGAAGATGGTGATAGGCGAAGTGCACATAAAGATATATTTTGGTGGGGCATTGCTCGTGAATTTGCATAGTGTGTAACTTTTGATTGATTTTGGTTGCCTTTTGTCCCCATTGTAGCTTCCGTCAGTGAGCAACGTGCAAGTAGAGCCAATTTTAGTTCAAATAGATAGACTTGATTTGGTTCTTGAAGAGAACGCAGATGATGATGCTTGTCACAGTTCCAGCAGGTATTCTTATCATTTTTCAATAAGTCAAACAAAGAAAGACAATTGTAGATCACTATTGAGTCATGGTTTGCTTGTAACTTTTCTCTAACCGTGTCGTTTGAAAATTATTATGCAGCGCTCAGTCTACCAGTAGTTCGGGGAAGGGCAGTGGTTATGGATTTGCTGATAAGGTTAAATTCTTTCTTGTCTGCTGTACATTGCCTTGCACTATGTATGTGTTGTGAAATCAGATAATCCTCTTATCTTAGTTGGGACGTTCAATATAGCTAGCACGCATTGGTTGAGGATCTCCATCAAGGTGTGAATGTGTGCTTTTGTGGTTTTATTTTACCTTTCTTTACTGTCCTAATTGATCTTTTGGGGCAAAGGCGAGGAATTATGATTATGCGTTCCTGGCTTTTCATGTTAAGGAGTTGCACCTTGAACTTCTGTTTTCTATTTATAATACAATAAAATGGTTAAAGTAGATTTTGAGACCACAGAAAGGTCAGCTAGAACAACTGCTTTGAGATAAGAGGTATTATTTGATCCATGCAACAAATTGTGATGGTCCATATGCTACGTTTTAGATTGCATACTTTATTTTCTTTTATCTGTATCCTTATCTAGTGGCGATATAAGAGAAAGTGCTGCTGCCCTTAGCAATGTGTCTTAGCGGCCTGTTATTATTTTAGTTTAGCGAACCATAAGATAGTTTTTTGTCTTTATTTGCCTAGTTTAAGGGTTCAGAAATCAATAAACTGGAAAGATATTATATCATCTACATCAATTATCAAATGGTTAAAATTTTTTTAGAATTTGTAGATCGAAAAAGATATGGAGTTCCATAATGGCAATTTTGCAGATGTTATCTTTTTGCTATTGCTACACTTGCATATGCCAGTTCATTTTTGTTAAGCTTGCCTAGTGTACTACCATACTGACCTAAAGGAAGAAAAGGAAAAGGTGTAACCTTGCATTCTTCAAAACAAATTTACTTGTCCATGAATCCTATTTCCGTTTGATCTGTTAGGTATGAGTTATCAAGGAACATCCTTCTTTATAGGTTCCTAATGATGCAGGACAAGAGGAAGGGACGTAAGTCCAAATATTGTATATTAGGAAATATTCTAAACTATAGGAAGTTTTATATTTTGATTATGTTCATAGTTATTTTATAGCATATCTTAGATAGCACATCTTCGACTAGCCTAAATAAAGAGATTTGATACTCTTTTAGGAAGATTAAGATTTTATTATATCTTTTAGTTTCCTTATTCATGTAGGACCTTTGTCTATTTAAGCCCCTTGTGTTATCGACATTAGCAGATTATGAATGAGAATTGAGTTAAATTAGTCATATTTCTCTGTGTGAGAATTGTCCCTATAGGAATTGCTCTTAGGGCGTCCTACACCAATTATTCCCCATTATAGGAATTGCTTTTAGAGTGTCCTTCATCAATTATTCCTCCTCATAGAAATTACTCTTAGAACGTCCTACATCACCTAACCTTTCTTATTATCTAATTATTATTTTTATTTCTTTTTCTACTACATTTACCATCTGCCTTGGAAGTTTGATTAGACTCTGTCTTGCTATTAGCTACCTTTAGACATTATCTTCCACTGCCATTCATCCATGGGACGACATAGCATGTCTTTGTGCACATGACTGGGTGAAACAAGGCTTCTGATGTTAGAATTATTTGATTAGGGGGATTATTTCCTTTAGCTGTAATGCTGAACAAATTCCTTGTGTTTGTTCCCACTGGCCATGTATATCTGACCATCTATCCTGCATCAGATTGCAGATGGGATGACTATAGAAGTACGCACTGTCAACCTTCTACTTGAAACTCGGGGAGCTGGTCGCCGTGGAGGTGGTGCATCATGGTAATTTTGCATCTTCTTAGCTAATTTGTAATTTTTGAAATACTAATAATCTTTTGGGATGATATCAGTCATTTTTTGTTGATGTCCTGATGTTCATGACGTGTAAAAAATTGAGCGCCTCAAGGATTCAAAATGCAATTTTTGGTAGCAATTGCGGTTTCAGTGACGTACGGCCAAATCGCTCTAATGAGGTGATGTAGGACGCTCTAAGAACAATTCCCATATCGAGAAAATTCATAAAAGAACTTTCAAAACTCAATAGTTCAATTCATTCAAGCGTGTCTTTCCTCAATGCACGAGGCGCTTTATATAGGAATCAATACAACTGAGAAAAGGAATAGAAAATATATACAAAGATTACAATAAGATTACGATAACTAAAAATTAGCTAAGAGATAAGAAAGATTTTTATCCTAAAAGAGAATTCCTAGATTTCAAAGTCTCCTATTCTTCTTAGAATACACATTGCCCTAGAATTTGTTTAGGAGATAGAGCATCATTCTCCCCCATTGGAAAAGAACTTGACTTCGACGAGTTGTCCTAGAAGTACCACTCTAAAAGAGTTGGATTCAGATAATGGAACTCGTCCTCAGTAATCCAAGTAGTGTCTGGCTAGAGCCGTCCTGGCCATTGTGCAAGGAAGCGTCGAAACCCACCACGAGAAGAGGATTAATCATCCAACACCGACTCGATGTCGGTATGCTAGTGTGGCAAAGGTGGGAGTTTAGGGACCTGAGCACCTACAGAAACCCCAAAAGGAAGACAAGGAGGGTCAAAAGTACCTCAATGAAGAGTGAGATCCTCCATGTTGAAAATAGGACTAATACCTGAACTCTTAGGGATATCAAGTACATATGCATTAAGTCCTAACTTTCGAAGGATCTGGTAAGGTCCCATGGCACGAGCGTGAAGTTTTTGAGGGAGTTTTTAGGTAATCGTCCAGGTCGAATCCGAGCTATAACAAAATCAGCCACATCAAAATTCACAGCTCTGTAACGCATGTTAGCTAGCTGAATGCTTATAACTGTCATTGCTCAAACCAATATTGCATCGAATCTCAGCATGCAAGTCATGAATATGCGCATGCAAGTCATGAATATGCTGTGCAAATGTGGATGCAGGATGTGACACTCGGGCATCAAGTGGGAGGGGAATGAGGTTGGCGGGGGTGCGAGGGAGTAACCATGGACAACCTCAAAAGGATTCTTGACCTATTGACCGCATTGTTATATGCAAACTCAACAAGGTGTAAAGTCAAATCTCAAGTGGCTTGTTTCTCCCCCACAACGCATCTGAGCAACTTCCTAAGACTGCGGTTAACAACCTCAGTTTACCTATCCCTTTGAGGGTGAAAGGCAGCAGAAAATTTTAGAGCAGTACCACACAATCTCCATAAGGTGTTCTAGAAATAGCCCATGAACTTGACATCCCTATCCGACACGATGGAAGTAGAAAGACCATGCAACTTGACAACTTCTTGGAAGACTAACTTAGTAACATGCAAAGCATCACCGGTCTTGCTATAGGGG
The DNA here is from genome assembly GCA_002740545.1 of Lophocereus schottii. Taxonomy (NCBI): domain Eukaryota; kingdom Viridiplantae; phylum Streptophyta; class Magnoliopsida; order Caryophyllales; family Cactaceae; genus Lophocereus; species Lophocereus schottii. The sequence continues at coordinate 23,979 of NCQV01059739.1, forward strand.
ATAAAGTTGCCCAGCTTAGAAAACCTATCAATCACAACTAAGATTGATTCAAGACCACGAGATGTTCTAGGCAACCCTAGTGCAAAGTCCATGCGAATGTCCTTCCAAGGAGCATGTGGATGGGGAGAGGAGTGTGAAGTTCGGTATTGTACCTTTTGGTCTTAGCTAACTGACATGTGCACCATGGAGACACAATGTGATGGTCCTATCTTTACCCAAATGGCCAGCGAATACCCCATGCATCTCCCAAACTAAGTCGTCCCAGAACGACGTCTTAGGAATGCATAACTTAGACCCCCGAAACAGGAAACCGTCATGAATGACAAAGTCAACATGATGGCCGCGATTTCCGCCAAAAGGTCGGAGTAAATGAGTGAATAGTCAGGACAAGAGGTTTAAGTGCCTTTGAGCTTGTCAAACCCAAAACCCCAACCTGCACTGTCTATAAGAGGTAACCAGTGTGGCTGAAGGCATCAACCACCTATTTCTCCACACCGAATTTGTGCTTAACGACAAAGGAATACTTACTAATATACTTAACCAACCTAGCATGCTTAGGATTGATACTAGACTGAGAATTTCAGTGCTTAAGGGCTTTGTGATCCGAATATACGACAAATTCATGAGGGAGAAGGTAGTGCCGCTAATGACGAAGGGACTGAAGCAGAGCGTATAACTCTTTCTCATAGGTGGTATACGTGATCCGCTTAGATTTGCTGAACTTTTCACTAAAGAATGCTATGAGATGTCCCTCTTGACTTAACGCTCCACTAATGCTGTATCTAGAAGCATCACAAGCAACCTTAGAAACCTTACTAAAGTCAGGATGCCTAAGGATTGGAGCAGATGGCATCATCTCCTCAATTTCCTTAAAAGAAGATGCTGCTTTAGGAGTCCACTGAAGTGGGCCTTTCTTCAAACCGTCTGTAATAGGTGCCATAATAGAGATGAAATGTCTAATGAACCTCTTGTAGGAGGAAAAGACCATGAAAACTCCTAGCCTCAGTAAGGGTCTTGTGTTTAGGCTACTCTCTATTGGCTCTAACTCTGTCTGAGTCAGTAGAGATACCTTAAGCAGACACAATGAACCCTAAAAAGAGAACCTGAGATTGACGAAAGATATACTTCTTTAGATTAGCAAAGAGCTTGGCGTTTCTAAGTGTGCAAAAGAGTTGCTTGAGATGGTCAACATGATATGCTCTAAGACTTGCTATACAGTAAGATGTCATCAAAATAAACAATCAAGAATTTTCCTATAAATGGCTGAAGAACATGAGTCATGAGTCTTATAAAGGTACTAGGGGCGTTGGATAACCCAAAAGACATAGCCATCCACTTAAATAAGCCATCTTGGGTCTTAAAGACAGTCTTCTATTCATCTCCCAGTCTAATATGGACCTAATATGGACCTGGTGATAACCACTACGTGAGTCTGTCTTAGAGAACCAGCTACCTCGAGCATGACAGTCAAGCATGTCATCTAACCTCGGAATGTGGAAACCTATACTTGTAATCATATTGATGGCTCTAGTATCGACACACATCTTCCAAGATCTGTCCTGCTTAGGGGTAGGGAGGGCAGGGACCGCACAAGGACTCATGCTATGACGAACAATACTCTTAGGCAATAGTTCCTGAACGTGCCTATTTAATTCTACTCGCGCAGTAGGATGCAACCTCTAATGAGGAAGGTTAGGGAGTTAGGAACCAGGAACTAAGTCAATAGCATGTTGTATATCACGAAGGGGATGGAGCTCACTAGGAAGCTCCTCGGGAACAACATCGACAAATTCTTTAAGTAGGTCATCAATCTCAGTTGGGAGGTCCTGGAAAAGGGGGTCACTCGACGGGACATTAGGGAAGGCAATGGAATCTGAGGCTAACTCCATAGCTAAGATTGTTAGGAAGAACTTGTTACAGTTTCCCAGTCTCTCAAAAGGTCTATAGTGAAGGAGGGAAGTAGTTCTGCTAGGAGGAGTAGACACACTGTTGAGAGAGGACAAGGTCGGGGAAGGTTTGGGAGTTGGGGAAGACAACTCCTCTCTTCTACAAGGGTTAAGAATGATGTTCTTGTTCATGTACCTGAAGGTATAAGTGTTCTCCCTCCCATTGTGTGGGGCATTCCGATCATAAAGCCAAGGACGACTTAGGAGGATGTGAGCAACATCCATCAGGAGGACATCACATAAAATCTCGTCCTTATAACCGCCAATCTGGAACGGAATATTACTTTTATGGGTAACTGTGAGGTTGGTCTTGTTGACCCAGGCTACTTTGAAAGGGTTGGGTGAGGCTCTACCTAAAGGTGACAATGCTTCATAGCGGCCTCGACAACAACATTCATGGTACTGCCACCATCTATAACCATTTTCATAAGAGTTTTTCCACACCTCACAGGAGCATAGGAGATGGTGGTACGCTTCCACTCATTGTTCATGATTGGGTTGGCCAATAGATATCTAACAACTCCAAGATGGGCATCATGGAGAAGGCTATTTTCAAAATCAACAAGATCATCAAAGCCTCCTTCAGGGTCCACAACCTCTTCCTGCAGCTCGGGTGGTTCATATGATTCACGCTTTATTGCCAGGGTATGATGAGGGCATTCAGAAGCATATTGACCTCTCCCATGACAGTCAAAACATTGGATTGAGTTACAGGATGCACCAGAGGATGCTACAGCTTGCGGGGGGGCTACTCTAGGCGGGATTTGAGGGTTATGACCCTTGGAAATTGAAGCACTTTTAGAGGACTCATTCTTAGGAATGGATTGGCAGAGGTCCACGTTGCACATGATAAAGCTTGTCAAGTTTTTCAACCTCTAAAGCTTTATGGTAAGCCTCATCAAGAGTATAAGGGCAGACAAAGCTACTTCCCTCTTAAGGTCAGTCCGTAAACTTCGAATGAAGTGGGCTATGGTAAAAGAAGGATCCTTGAAAGGTCATAGCGATGGGTCAATTCCTCAAAGCTATTGATTTAATCGGACATACTAGAGGTGGACTGTCTAAGGTCTAGCATCTAGTCTACAAGTGCGCCTTATGGAAGGAAGGGAGGTACTTTTCTATCAATCTATCCTTCCAATTGTGACAATTTGCTAAACCTTCCTAGCAAGTCTTATGAGTTTCATCTTGGCAAATCGGACCCGCTTAATACCAGACATCTTATACTAATCAAAGTAATCCTCTATAGCAACTATCCAATCAGAAAAAAGTGGTAGCATCTGTCTTACCATCAAAAGAGGGTACATCGACTTTCACTTTTCGAGTAATATTGGAGTAACCCTAGTGAACACTCCTACGGTTAGTTTTAAGGTCTGCATGTCTAGGCTACCTATGGTTACTCGTCCTTCTGTCATCTCTAGGGGTATCAAACTGACGGTTCCTAGGGTCCCCTTGGTCATACCTCAAGCTACTCTGCAGCGTATGCTCTCATTGGCTAAAGTGAAGCACTAGTTCTGGTTCTCTATTCTCAAACTCATTAGCTCGACCTGACTTGTAAACGACCCACTGACGATGATCACTCCCCCCCCCGACAAGTACTTCAGGGGAAAATTGGGGTGGGGTTTGAGGTTGGTTAAGCATGGGTAACTTCTCGAATGCTCGAATAAGCTTGTCAATCTTGGCCTCGAGTTGGTCAAACCTAGCGTCTTGATGGTCAAGTCTTTCAGAGAGGGCATCAATGTGGTATTTGTAAGGCTGTTTGGGTGAGGATGACATGGTGGATGTAGATATGAATGCAAGATGTAAGTGTTGAGATTAAACTAAGTTGCCATAGTAGCGACTGCGACAAACAGTCAGTATGCACACCACAGAGCACAAAATTTTGATATGGATTATTGATAAGACTCGAACCAAGCGGGGAATGAGAAGCAAGGGAAAAAAAGATCAGGATCTAAGCAAGCACTCAAGATCCAACCAATAAGGAATTATGCTAATTTCGCTTGTACAGAACCAAACTTGTATCGAAGTAAATCGAAATCCTCGTACCTCTTCATGTGCTCGAGTACTAAGGCCCGCCTCTACCGCAGTACTCGACTCTGGTGAGGAGATGGTGACAAGCTGCCAACAACAATTTCAGTATAATTTCAGCACAACCGCACACCGGTCGGAACATGGCCTCAAACAGTAGCGCCCCACAAAAAAAAAATAACCGTTGTGACTTGGGGACGGCCTACGAGGACACTTTCCGGCAAGAAAAGATTTCTCGCTAGAGGTAGCGGGATGGGACAGCCAAGAAAGTATCGGCCCCTCTGATACTGATCGAAGGCACTAACGCTGTCAGTCAGCAAGCAGTTCGCGCAATCTAGGGTTTACGGTTTGGTACCCAAGTAATCGAAGCCAAATTTGACATGATTTCCTTCAATTGTGTTGGGGGTTTTAGGTGAAATTCAGTGGGAATTTGAGGGGCAAGGTCAATTTTGGGAGTCCTAGACGGATTGAGGGCGAATTGAAAGACTAGAGTTCGAAAATTGGGGAAATTCGCAATTAGGCTTTGCGAATCGGGGTTGTTAGGTTTCTGAAGTGGTGGTGTGCTAATGGTCGATGGTGGTGATCGACGAGTCTGGTGGTGCAAAATCATGGGTGGTGTGCACGGTTAGAGCTTCCGTTTTGGGAATTAGGGTTCCGGCGAGCAATGGTCAGTGGTGGTGGCGCGGTGGTGGTTGGTACCACCACCGGAGGTGCCGACCAAGGGTTAGTGGTTAATGGTGGTGGCCGCCGCTTCTGGATGGTGGAGTCAATGATTGGCAGCAAGGGTTTAGGGTTTTCTAGTTTGGCTTTTTGTTTTTGGTTTTTTTGTTTTTCTTTTTTTTTGGGGACTGATTTGAGACATTAGGAAAGAGGATTGTAGCGGTTTAGATCGAATGGCTCTGATACCAAATTGATCTAGGACGCTCTAAGAGCAATTCTCACACTGAGAAAATTCGCACAAGAACTTTCAAAACTCAATAGTTCAATTTATTCAAGCGTGTCCTTCCTCAATGCAGACGAGGGCTTACATAGGAATCAATACAACTGAAAAGAAGGAATAGAAAATATATCCGAAGATTACGATAACATTACGATAACTAAAAATGAGCTAAGGGATAAGAAAGATTTTTATCCTAAAAGGGAATCCCTAAATTACGAAATCTCCTATTCTTCCTAGAATACACACTGCCACCATAAAATTGTTTAGGAGATACTCCATTATTTGGCAATTGCGTTTTATATTGAAGTTGTCGCGGGGGTGAAAATGTGGTTCATCCAACTCGAAAACCTTTCCGATGCGTCTGTTCATTGCGGAACGGCCACATTTTGAATCTGTATTTTGCCTCTTGGCTTATGCTCTATTATACTTGATTTAGTTATTGTGTTTTTTTTTTCTTGTTTTATTTTTTTTTTAAATTTTTTTTATCAGGAAGCCCCCAATGGCATCCATAACTATGCGTAACCTTCAGCTTTACACAACAAACGAAAACTGGAAGGTAGGCATTGGACTTTCTGTGTATTACTTTTAGCATTTTACATATATTTTTATATTCTAAAATACCTTAGTAATTATTGGCACAATATTTTTGGCCAGGTTGTAAATCTCAAAGAGGCAAGGAATTTCTCCAGCAACAAGAATTTCATCTATGTATTCAGAGTAAGTATCTGTGTTAGCTTCAATTGCTGGTGATATTTGATGTATGACGCGCATTTCCGTTCGTCCTTTTGCTTCTTTCCTCACACAAAGGCTTAGGCGCTTAGACAAATTTTCCTTTATTTTTCTACTGATCCGGCGTGTCCTTTGTTTTCCTCATGTTTGTGGTACATGTCACCATTCCCTTATTTCTTGCAAATGTTCTGCTTCCAGCCCCACTGGATCATCTTACAATTTGCCTGTTCCTTTTTGTGCTAGAAACTTCAATGGGGATCTCTTTCTGTTGATCTTCTCCCTCACCCTGACATGTTTACGGATAGTCGTGCCCAAGAAGGACCTAACAAAAGAGACG
>NCQV01059745.1:19097-35604 GCA_002740545.1 Lophocereus schottii
GAAGAAGTAAACCCTAAAGAAGAATCAATGGGGAAAAAGGACCCTGAGGAAGAGCTGATGGAAGATGAGGTTCCTAAAGAAGCAAACCTAGATGAGGAACCAGAGGAAAAAACAGTGGAAGAACCAAGCTTGAATCCAAACTTGACATTGAGCCTGAAACTTGAACCGAAGCTACTAACTAGAAGTAAGAAAGGTGTGGTAGGATACGTAAGGGGATATGTCCGTCAGATGCTCCAAGGCATTAGATCGTATTTTTCTTTGTTAATAGAATTAAAACTGAGAATGTTATTGAATTGTTTATGTAATGGGAGTAATAATGTGAAAAATGTTTACCATTTGTAGTTTATGCTTTGGAACTATCTATTGAGTTTAAATGAATGTGTTTGCTTTAGTGATTCTTTAAGAGCTATGTATTTAATCTAAATGTGAAAGTTGGTGGCGTTGATAAAGTGTGTATGAGACATATAATCATACGTGATAAGAACTCAACTGTCTAAGTGTTAGGCCAACTGGCCATTCTAAATGACACACATTGATGTGAGTCTGAATGATACTATATGTTTATTCAATGATGTTGATGCAAATCAAAGTGGATTGTTAAAGTGTTGTAAAATACATGTCGGCAGGCATGAGGAATGGAACTAAACTCGATAAATTTTCAAACTAGGATGCCGAAAATCCGTAGAGAATCTCAAATCGGATCCCAACCCACTCCAAGGCGCCACATTAATCTGGAAAACACCATGGCAAGCTTAAGGGAAAGATTGGAAGCCCTTTTATCATAGGAATGGAGGTGGGACCCCTTAAAAATGTGGATGAGATAAATCCACAAACTAGGATGGACCTTACCCACCTCCTGCTCCTGGAGCTTTTATAGAAGTAGGGGAATTAGATGTAATAGCAAAATGAACACCTCCATAAGATGGTTAAGGTAAGGGAAAGGAAGACATGGGAGGGCAACTCATACATGCTCAATAGGCTTGCTAGCCATAACCCACCAATGTACGATGGCGTCCCTAACCCTAAAGCATTTTTTTATTGGATTCAAGGTATGGAGAAGTTGTTTGATACACTCTAGTTCCCTGAGGAGTGGAGGGCAGGATTTTTTGTGTTCTACCCAAAGAAAGAGGCTGACCTTTGGTGGGCTAGTGTAAGGGAAAGGCAATATGAGCTTGGATTTAGGGGGAATAGGTTTAGGGAGCTACTCAAGAATTATTTTTACCCCGTATCCCTTCTGAAAGTAATTATTAAGAATAAATTCATACAGTTTCAACAAGAGAAGATGAGTATGTTGGAATATGGTATGAAACTCTCTCACTTCGCTCCAATATTCGTGGTGGATTAAAAGCTAAAGATGAACTATTTTGAGGCAAGGCTTAATTTAAACCTTAAGGAAAGGATGTTAGTGCATTAGTATATCTCTTATGAGGATATATGCGACACAATTATCAATGTAAAGAGGGTGATAAAGGGGAAAAATGAGTACTATAATAAGCAGCGAGAGAACGAAAGGAAAGAGGACTAGTGATAAAATCACTGCTTCTAGAATCAATACAAAAGCCTTGGTAGAGCTATCACAACAACAAGAATCCGCATAGTGGGCAACATGCCAGTAACTAGCCTAGGGTTACCTACAATGCTTGTGGGAAGCTAGGATACTATGCATGTGAATTTCATACCAATAAAAGATGTTATCACTGTGGGAGCCCTTATCATCAGGTGAGTAATTGTCCACATTCATCACCCTCTACCGGTCAGAGGCATGGAGGACAAAAGTCACAGCAATACTACCAACACAAGGGTAGGCAACCAGCAAATCTGAATAAAAACTCGAGCTCCACAGTAGAATCAGCCAAGGCTACCCAACCAACCATCTTAGAACACTTGTGGTAGAGTCTATATGATGCGAAGGGAAGAAGTTGAAGATGTTCCTAACGTAGTGACGGGTACTTTCTCTATTAAAGCTCGTTTTGTTGTGTCCTATTTGACTTAAGTGCTACGTATTCTTTTATTTTTATTAAGTTAGTTGAGGCATTAGGGTTAGCTCCAGATCTAAACACTCTCTACTACCTATAGCCCTCCCTAATGGGAAGACAGTGAGGTATGATGAGTTATATATGGAATGCCCTATTCAGATCGACGGTCATGAGTTCTTAGCTGACCTGTACAAATTTGGGTTGACTGATTTTGATTTAATTTTCTATATGGACTATTTATTAAAATATCAAGCACAAATAAATTGTCCTAAACATAAGATTACCCTAAGGTGATCTAAGGGAGAGAAGGTAATTTATAAAGGGAAAGTTCTGAAGTGTGGAGTGAGACTTTTCACAACAATAGAAGCCCAAAAGCTATTAGGACAAAGTCACAAGGTGTTGTTGTGAATGTAGTAGATAGTGAAACCCTGGGGCCACCTCTTAAGGACGTTCTAATAGTTCAGGAGTTCCTTGATGCTTTCCTTGAGGAGATCCAAGGCATGCCCCCATGTAAGGCGGTATAATTCTGCATTGACTTGGTGCTAAGAGCAACCCTTATCTCAAAAGGCCCTCATAGGATGGCCTTAGCAGAAGTTAAAGAGTTAAAAGTCTATCTTGACGAATTATTAGAAAAACGGCATATTAGGCCATGTAATTTCCATGGGGAGCCCTGGAGCTACTTGTGAAGGGTGGAACCTTGAGGTTATGTATTGTCTATAGAGAACTTACAAGATAACCATCTAAAACCACTATCCTCTACCCCGAATAGATGACCTCTTTGACCAATTAAAGGGCACTGGGACTTTTTCCAAAATAGATCTTCCATCTGGTTATAGTCAACTCCGTATTAAAGAGGATGACATACCTAAGGTGACATTCTACACTCGATATATGCACTATAAGTACGTAGTAATGCCTTTTAGACTTATCGATGCCCTAGTTGTATTCATAGATCTCATGAATAGGATCTTTAAACCTTGTTTGGATCATTTTTAGTTGTGTTTAATGATGATATATTAGTTTGCTCGATGCTAGAGGAACATGCTTATCACTTGAGGACAACCTTAAAAGTGCTAACGAAAAATGAATTGTATGCGAAGTTGAACAAGTGTGAGTTTTGGCTAGGAAAAGTAGCATTTTTTGGGCATGTAGTGTCAAGAGAATGAATCTTTACGGCTCCTCAAAAGGTAGAAGCTATAACATAGTGTCCTAGGCATACGAATACAATAAAGTGAGGAGTTCTCTGGTTTGGTAGGGTATTATTGCAGATTTGTTTAGAACTTCTCCAGGGTTGTGACATCTCTCGCTAACTTGACAAGGAAAACCACTAAGTTTGAGCGGACCGACAAGTGTGAGGAAGCTTCTAAGACCTTGAGAGGAGATTAACCAGTGCACCTATACTGATATTACACGCTAAACGCGAGGACTTTGTGGTACCGAGTGACGCATCTAAAAATGAAATAGGTTGTGTGCTGAACCAAAATGATCGTGTCATAGCTTATGCCTCTCGAAAACTAAAAGTGGAGCTATCCAACGACGACTTGGAACTGGTAGTAATGGTATTCGCACTAAAAATTTGAGGGATTATTTGTACGGGATGGACTGTGAGATCTTTCCCAACTATGAAAGAATAAAGTATCTGTTTTCACAAAAGGACTTGGACTTGAGGTAGACAAGATGGTTACAATTCGTTAAGGATTATGATATAAACTTCAAGAACCACCTAGAGAAGGCAAATGTAGTTGCCGATGCATTAAGTCGCATGCCATGCTTGATAGTTAGCCACTTATTGGCTGTACCTAGGGACTTACACGAGGATTTTATGAAGTTGGGGATTAATGTGGTAACAAGGAGGGATAAACCCATGCTCTATACCATGGAATTATAGCCTACTCAATTGAGGAAATTTAGGCATCCAAGAACACTAACCAGCGACTAGAATAGATTAAGGCCGAAGTGCTAGCAAGAAAGGCACCTTGCATTGTGATTCACGAAGATGGAACCTTAAGGTTTCAAAATTGGGCATGTGTCACTACTGTGGAGGATCGTAGGAAGAAAATTCTAGATGAGGGGCACAACAATGCACATTCTGTGCACCCTAGAGGAAACAAGCTCTACAATGATTTAAAATAGACTTTTTGGTAGAGTAGTATGGAACAAGAAGTAGCTGACTATGTGGCAAAATGGCTAACTTGTCAATAGGTGAAGTGGAACATCAAAGCCCTGCTAGACTCTTTTAACCATTAAAGGTTCATGGGTCAATATAGGCAGATTTATAAAGACGACACATTTTATAGCAATGAGAAAAACATGGGCACTAGATCATTGGCCCGTGCCTATTTGGAAGAGATTGTTTGATTATATGGGATACCATGTTCTATACTTTCCAATCAGGACATTAGATTTTGATTTGGATTTGGTAGAAGTTACATGAGGCATTGGGGACATCATTACACTTTAATACAACCTTCCATACAACAAAAGATGGACAAACTGAGTGAACGATCCAAATGTTAAAAGACATGTTATAACCTTGTGCTCTGGATTTCAAGAAAGCTTGGGACAAGCAATTGGCACTGATTGAGTTCTTTTACAACAATATTTACCATTCCAGTATTGGGTGACTCCTTACGATGTATTGCATGGTAGACGATTTAGATCCGTACCATGCTATGAAGAGATTGATGATGCATTGACCATTAGACCTAACCTAGTCTAAGCTACTACTGAAAAAGCTAGGGTAATCAGAGAACGAATGAAGGCGGCTCAGAGTCATTAGAAAAGCTACGCGGATAGAAGGCGTAGGCCTTTAGAGTTTGAAGCGGGAGACTAGGTTTTCCTTAAGGTGTCCCCAACCAAGGGCATCAAGAGGTTTGGTATGGCGAGCAACCATAATTGTTGGTATATCAAATCGTATCGCTTCATTCGTTGTGTTGGGGAGGTGGCTTACTAATTGTAACTACTGCCAGAATTGCCAAGGGTACATAATGTTTTCTATGTATCACAACTAAGCAAGTATATTCCTAACTGCTCCCATATCATCGAATTAGACCTTGTGCAACTTTCAAGAAGACTTTTTGATATGAGGAGCAACCAATCCGGATCTTGATCGAAGAAAAAAGCAACTCTGTAAGAAAACAGTACCGCTAGTGAAAGTCCTTTGGGCCAATCACGAGGTATCGGAAGCTACCTAGAACCAGAACAAGAAATGCCATCCAAGTACCCTCATTTGTTCGGCTACATAGGTGCGTACAAAGTTTTGAGGACGAAACCTCCTTTAAGGGGGGGCTAGAATGTAAAACTACATAAATTTCTATATTTATACATATTCGCTCTTCTGATGGTGGACTAACCTAGAGGCCTTGGGCTCGTATGATTAATAGAATTTTATAGTTAATTTAAGGGTGTAATTTTAGGTGTTAATTTAAGTCAATGCAAGCAAAAATAAAATTTCTTTCTTAATTCTTTTCACATAAAAAAATTCTAGAAAATTCAAATAAAAATTTATTTTGTGCGAGTGAGTTTCTTTAGCAAACCCCCCCAGCTGTGAATATTTAAAAAATTAAAATAATTTTTCTTTCCCTTTTTCATTCTCCTCCACCAACCTCTCTTCCTTTCCCATGAGAGACAGACCTTAACCCAGTATTACTCCTTTCCCCTGCCTCTTTTAATGAGCCTATACCCCATTTCCTCCCTCACCTCTCACTCCCAGTCTCTCTCGATCCCTCACATTCTCAATCTCTTCCTTACGCTTTCTCTTTCTCTTTCTTGTGATCACCCTCTCGTTGCGACCACTGTGGCATAATGGTCTCATCTGTGGTGAACCGTCGCCTACATGTTGCCTCTGCCCCAACATTCCCGCCTCCCCTATTTGGTTGGTATAGTTAGGTCTAGTAAAACCGTAACCCAAACCCCAAAATTTTCTTATTTTATAAAAAAAATTTACATTTGAGTATGAATCTGAATTTTTGCTATTAAAAATCTTATTGTTCAATCTCATCGACTTTTCACATTGAAATTGCTTGTATTTCAAAAATTTAAAACCATCCAATCCCTTCTTTATTTTATACTTTTCAAGGTGGAGATTTCAATCTTTAAAATCTCATAATTTTCTAGCTTGGATGGACCTAAAAAGACTAAATTAGTAGCAGAATGAAGAGGACACTGCATGGTTGCATGATGGAGGTTATAGTTAATGAGTGATAGTGTTTTGTTACAAAAACATAAGGGATTAGTACCACTATTACAGTCAAAATGTAGGCTGAATTTGAAAAACCATGAATATGTGTTTTCTTGTTGAAAAGTTAGTAAATTTATAGTATTTATATATTGGGAAGCCTTCTCTATCTAGAATTTCAATCGTGTTAATTGGAGTGAGAAATTAGAAAGTCACAGCATAAATACAGAGACTACACAAACTGGGCTATACTGAGGTAGTTTGGAAACTTTGCTAAATTTGAATTCATTACAGCTGGAATTTACTAATCACCTTGAAATGAAAGGTAAAGTAGACATGGTGAGCGTTCCATAATGGGCTTGATCTCCAGAATCCATTATCTGTAGCATAAGTTATGGCCCTTGAAATTTGAACCTAGATTTTGTCCCTAATCTGGACGGTTCACATAAGGTTTAACTAAGGAAATAAATCCCAAATATTCACCAAAAATTATGTTGGGAGATCTAACTTGTGAATTGGGCATAGAAATGGGTTTTCAAGTGATTTATGGACCATAGTTCCATAATTTGGATTTTGGGCTAAGTATAAGTGTTAACAGAACCGCTTTTGAAAATTAGATAGACCTAAGTTTGACAGTCGAGCTCAAGCTTAGGCATTTTGTTAGGTGACGATCATGCCCTAACTCCCATGAATGTCCCTTTAAAATATGCTTTATTTGGGTTATCGTTTACATTGATTTAAACTAATGCTCGATTGGCGACCATGTGTCATCTTATTGATGGGCGTAGGTCAAGCTATCGGTAATCTCCAATTAACGGTATGCCATAAACTGGAGAAGTGGCTGAACCTAACCCTGTTGTAGGCTATAAGACTTAGCGAGGTCACTCGCCTTTATCTTTTAAACTGAACTTAAGGAAACTTAAATGAAGTTGGGGGCTTTGGTAGGATTAATTGGGCACTATGTGTGAAATTATTTGAGTTATCTTTCTGTCCATCCCTAATATTGTTTGACATGAATTTAAGTCACGTTTTGACCGTTAGGAGTGATTGTTTCTAAGCTCCATCTCATTACTTTGAATGTTTTGTTTTTGGGTGATGATCATGAGCATGGGGATGGAACTCCAGCTTAGAAGCAAGTTCGATGACACGTAGTGCTTAGGAAGTACTGTGTTGAATAAATTACCTAGATTTGAACACTTGACTTTAATTTTTTCAGCTTTGACTTTGACCCCTTTGGTTTGACTTTACTATTAAATCCTCAATAGCATATTCTGTGATATGTAGCCTTGTGCTTCCTAATAGAAAATATGGTGATAATGCCCTCTTAGGTTGCCTGCTGCTGCTTAGGGTTAAATATTTGTAACGAAATGAATTAGAAATTTTGTGATGTTACATGCCATAATTAGTAGAAGTTTCCTAATACTATTGTTATGCTTATTAATATTATATTAGTATTATTTCTATTCTTATTATGTTTATTTTTATTATTCTTATTATTACCATTATTATCACTATTATTATTATTATTTCTTTGATAGTAATATTATTATTGGACACTGTTACAATTTGGATAATTGATTATGGTTAGGTTTAAGGAGATGTCATGTGCTTAGTTGCAGGTCCAAACCGAAAGGTATTCATTTCATTCTTCCTTGCTAGTCCCAAATCATGTAGGTAGTCGTTAGTTCTTTGATAATCATTAAGCTTATTACTTGATCCAAGTTGCGAACTTGAGCTTTCCCAATACTTTAATTATACTACAATTAATATAAAAGTTTGCATACTGTACTCATGAAAATTCCCAAATTAATTTCCAAATTTATATCAAGGATATTCATCTAAAGTATTTCAAACCAACACACTTTCCTCAATCTTTCGCTCCACCACAAGGCTACACCACACTCCTGACCACTTCCATTAGTCAAATTCTTTGCTAATCACCATTCCATTACTTTAAATTAACTCACATATGCAGATTAATCTATTGAATTTCAAACTCCCAAAGCCAATATATTTTCCTCATTCTCTTCTTCTTCTTCTCCAACCTTGAACTTGAAATTCATGTTCATTTCAACAACACAACCTGACATATACCCAGATATATTCCATTAATCCCATTCAATTTTCATTAAACATCACTTAAACACTACTGAAGCATTGAAATCATGCTTGAATGCTTATTTAATCCTCAAACATCACCCACTAAATTCCAATATTCAAAATTCAAAAAAAAATATAAAATTAACATTCGTTTAATCCAAAAATAACATTTACTGTGAAAATCAAACAACAAAAACCATAAAAATTAGTCTAAGTGGCTTAGGGTTTTTCCCCTTAAATAGAGCAACGCAAGGAGTGGGCAGAAGAGGTGGCGGTCGTCATCTTAGCGGCTGGGCAGCGACGGCACCACCGGCGGTATACTAACGTTTCCTTGCAGGCAAGCGAGAGAGAAAGATGTGCAGGGGGGTCTGGAATAGGGGAGAGCAGAGAAGAGGGTCGTTTACGTGGAAGGGGGTCTGGGTAGATTTATTTTTTTAATTTTGTTTTCTTTTTTTCTTTTATTTATTTTATGAATTGTAAATTTAGGCTACAATTTGGATTTTTCTTATTTTTGTTCTTTATAATCTCCTTTTCCATTTTTTTCTTTCAGCTATTATATATTTTTGGGCTAATTTTCTTGGGCTAAAATTTGTGGATTAATTTTACATCACTTAGCTGTAAGATTTAAAAGAAAAAATTATGATTTTCAATTCATTACTCTTTGCATTCTTTTTTTGTATTTCTTACTTTATTATTATTGTTTCGTTGTTGAAGGGCTGTCCATTTTTGTTATTTCAGAATTGCCCATTTTATAATTAAGCTAATTTTATTTAGCTATGATTTAAGTATCTATTAACACTTTAAATGAGTTGTTAGAGAGCATAGCAAAATTCATTTTGAGGCTACTCTACTGATTCAACCTGTAGTTTCATAAGTAAAATACAAATATAAAATACTAACTTAAAAGATACTGTCCAACATAATTAAATTCTAATTACGATAATTCAAGGTAATTAGTAAAATTTTAGGTTCGGTCCGTAACAGCCCTCCCCCTTAAAATAAGTTTCATCCTTAAAACTTGCAAATTTGAGAGAAACCTTAAGTTCAGCTCAAACAACTACCGGTATTTGCTTCTTATATCCACTTCCGTCTCCCATGGGGCTTCATATGAAGTATGGTTTGCCCACAAAACCTTTAACATTGGAATGCTTTTGTTTCAAAGTTTTTTAACCATGTAATCTAATATTTTCACGTAACACTATTTGCATGTCAAATTCTTAGTGACCTCGACAGTCTCTGTTCCGATGAGATGGTTCGGATCTAGAACATACTTATTAAGCTGTGAAATGTGGAAAACATTGTGCACATGCTCAATTCTATTAGTAAATCCAACCTAAGTCACAAAGTTTAACTTCTCATTAATTTTGTATGACCCAACACATCTAGGGCTTAATTTACCCTTGATATTAAACCTTCTTACTCCCTTGACTAGGGATACTTTCAAGTCTGCCACTTGAAATTCTAATGGTCTTCTCCTTTTATTAGCACAATTTTTCTATCAACTTTGGGCCACTTTAATATGTTTTTGATTTTTCCTTGTCTCTGGAATCAATGTCGGCCCTATAATTAATGCTTCATCTAGCTCACACTAACATAGGGGTGTTATGCACTTTGTCCCACACAGTGCCCAAAAGGTGCCATTTTATGGGTAGATTGGTAGTGGTTATTATAAGAAAATTCCACCAAGGGCAAGTAATCTTTCCATTTTCCCTGAAAGTCAAGAACATATGCTCTTAACATATCTTCCAGGATTTGATTCACTCTTTCTATTTGCCCGTTAGTCTTCCTGTGATAGGAACTACTGAAATTCAGCTTGGTTGCAAAAGCTTTCTGCAGGGGTCGCCAAAATTGAGCTTGAAATCTCTCATCTCTATCAAATACTATGTCCTTTAGTATACTATGTAATCGAACTATTTCTTTGAAATACAATTGTGCCAGTCGCTCGACACTCTAAGTGTCATGAATTGATACCAAATGGGGATATTTGATAAGTCTATCAATAATAACCCAAATAACATTCTTTTTTGAAGCAGAGATGGGCAATCCCATAACAAAATCCATTGAAATTGAATCTCATTTTCGGGTAGGAATCTCTAAGGGCCTCAATTCGCCTCCTAAACATTGATGTTGAGCCTTCACTCTTTGAAATGTTAGGCATTTATCCACATACTTTGCAATCTGTTTCTTCATGTTACCTTATTTAAAGAATTGTCTTAAATCCCTATTCGTTTTTATTCCTGTTGGATGCACTGAGTAACGAGTATTATGGGCTTGTTCTATGATCTGTCTTTTCAATTCCTCCTTACTAGGCACATGCAATCGGTTTCGGAACCTTAATGTTCCATCCTCATATATCGCGTAGCCAGGTGATTTTCCCTGTGCGACATTCTGTCTAAGTCTCTCTGACTTAGCATCATCCTTTTAGCTCGCCTTAATCTCTTCCACTAATGTAGGTCGCACCTCTAATGCTGACAGCACCTATAAGGATCCACCTTCTCGAGGGTGCAATCCCCCACAAATGGTTTGACTACCCTTTCGCTAGGTTGTTTTATTTTTATTATTATTTTTTGAAAAGAGAGCTAACTATTATTGCTTTTCTGTAATTTTCTTAGAAGAAGGGCAAAAATATTAGATTAAACTAGTAAGTAGGTTCCTAATTTTAACCCAAGAATTCCGGGACTAAAATTAGATCTAGTTTTCTCGGGTCCTAATCTAAGGCAGTGATGACCACCTAATCTAGGAACTAGCCAATCCTTGGGTCAGATCAGGGCCCTTTTTCTCTAACCAGATAATCTTACTATCTAGGATCAGCACTACTCTAGTGATTATGGAAATCTTAAATGAGGTAGAAAATAATAAAGAACACAAATAATTGTAATTATATAATTTAATAGAGCTGCTAGTGAGTTTTTAGGAAAACTTACAAATGAAGTCTCTTTTCGAAGTCAATCATGCCTATAAGGACAACCAAAGGGACGAATCGATTCAACTTCCAAAAGGTTTTCAAAAACGCCCCGACCCATATAATCCTTGTGTGGAGACTAATCTTAATTCTTTAGTCTCGAACTGGAATCCAAATTTAGGGGTGAAAGCATGATGATGCGATGGTGTGCATCACATCACTGCCCCTCATCACAAACGACCTCTACTATGTAACATGGAAAATCTAAAGCTTTAATTATGCTAACATACAATCATGCAAACATCATTAATACTTCATATAAAATTATGCAAAAAAGTACATCTTTAGCCTAATGCAAAGATAGGTAAAATAAATAATTTACAGCAGGTGGGAACTAACTAAAAGATTACTTCTTTATTAACTTACAAGAACACAACAAGCATGAAAAGAGAAAACAGAAAGAGAAAGATGAAATTTTTTCCCTCAAGCCAACCCATATGTTTACCTGGGGAACCCAATAGAGCGATTATGATGCTAATCTTAAATGAGAAACTCGAGATCATAGTTGACCAACAATAATTTCTCATGATCTCTCAAGTGATCCCTCAGCAGCTGTGATCTCACAAATTGACATGGTTCTTACTGATTAATTGATTGCTCAATCCCTTTTTCCCCCTTTTCCCTTGTCCTCTTTGAGACACCCCCCCTTTTATAAGTGATAATTAGACAAACTTTGCTTAAGAAAATAATACCGAATCCTAATCATATTTAGCATAATGACATTTTTAATGTTATCAGGAATCTGCCTTTAACTTTATGTGCCTGTGAAATTTGCATTAATAATCACATTGGACTCGAACTCAGGAAAAAAGGGAGCAAAAAAGGAAAAAACCAACCAGTTCCTAGGCTCAATGGGCTTTGCCAACTCGAGCCACCTCTCCTCTAATTAGAGTCTTATTTTTTTTTTGCAATATTATTTTGATTAATTACCTCATTTGCCCTCGGGGTTCATGATGGGGTTAAGTCCCTCATCATTGGGCAATTAAAGATTTGACCTCCATTTTTAGGCTCCCCACATTAAGCCCCCACTTTGATCGAGGTCGAGTAAGGAAAAAGTGATTGCTACTACATGCATGGGTTTTGTAATATAGATCAAGGTCATTCCGTCGAAGACCAGATTGGATTACTAAGTTTTGCATTCAAAATTTTCCTAAGCGTAATCAAAAACTTGATTTGAATTTTATCTATCAATCATTAAACAACTAAGGATAAAATCAATTTCTAAAAACATCTACGAGAGACATTACCTCCCTACTTATCGAACAAGCACTTTTCTCCAAGCTGATTGATTTCAATAGTCGATAGTGTTAGAGAAACCACAACTTGCTTTCAAAATGGAGTGAATTAACTTGATCAAATCAATTACTAATTCTCATTAGGTCCTACCCAAATCAAGCTTAAGAATGTAATTATCTCAAGAGATCCTTGAATTCATGAAACATTCTCAAGTAATTATTAAACTAAGTCTGGTCCAAGTTCTCCAACGTGATTTTCACCGTTCAATACATCAATTTAACATCTAATACACATGCAAAAAGTTGGCCAAAAATCTCACAATTCCAATTAAGATTCAAGGACTAGATTGAAACAACTAGCAAGGATTCAAAATGCATAACGATCACACTAGCAAAATCAATAACATCAATTTGGGTTTACAACCCCTAGATTAAGAAATCTACTCACTCATTATTGAAATTAACGAAGGAAGCACCTCTAAGTTCTTAGTCTAAGCTAAATAGAACTTAAATAAAAATAGAAGGGAAGAAAAGCTTATTTACATAGCCCAGATAATGACCTTTCAATCCACTCCAGAGCCTTTGAATGGTTGCTTGATCTTTACTCCTTTCTTCTTCAATGCTCTTCTAATGGTGATTTTTTTTGGATGAAGATGATCATAGATATCGGAATGGCAAGCCTAGGAAACGATCAAAACCATCTTTTATTATGGAAATGAAGGCTGTAAATGTCCCAAAACAGCTGGAACACAAAAGCCATGAAGAAAATAGTCTGGTTGGACCTTCAGCTGCTTCTCCTAGATCCTCCTAGAACACGGTTCTAGCCACGATTTGTCCATATTTAGTGTCTTTGGGCCTCTTTTGTTGTCTTTGTTGATCCACAATGCCTCAAAATCTTCATTCTACCAATATGATTTGGGTTTACAAGATTAAAATATCTAAACACTTCTCAAACAAGTGAAACCAAGCATAATAGAAGAAATAGGGACATAAATCATACAATTAAGCGTACTAATTCCCTAAAATGGCTCCCAAACACTTATGAGATCCTATGCAAATATGAAGTTCATCACCCCCTATGCTTAAACCTTTGCTTGTACTCAAGTAAAGCTAAACTCAAGACAAAGTGGCAAGGGAAGAATGCACCAAGGATTCATAGCACAACAACATCCTCAGGCTAGGCAACTCATAGCATATCACAAACAAGAATGATAATTAGTGGCAACCCCAAATATTGTAAAAGACATTTCAAAATTAGGAGAAGGTAAATGTTTTCAAAAAAGTATGGGTCTATAAGTTAGATATCAAACTAGATCACCCACAAGAATCACAAAGCTCATTATGCAAGCACATGGAATTGATTAGAGCCAATTGGACCAGTAGAACCTCACTTTTGAAAAATCTGAATCACTCCTACTCATGTGGTTAAAATATAACATAGGTTCACTTAAGACTCATATCAAAGGTACGATCTACCATATGTTTGCCAAGACTCTCAAATTCTCCACCACTAAGAATGCAATATGCACATAACAATTAAGAGGACTTTACATGGGTTGTTGTGTGGGCTAGAACGTTAGGAGTGGACTAATAAATTTGGCTAATGTAGAGCTATGTAGCCAAATGATTAAGGAGTAACCAACAAGGCACCAAGAAACCATGTACCTTTATTCCAAACCCCAACAATACAATGAACATATCCTAATGAATCATGTAGGAAATGGGTTGACAAAGAAAGGAACTCAAGCTATTTACATGCCCAATGCCAATCACTTAGTCATTTTTGTTTTGGCTTTTTTTTCTTTTTTTTCTTTTTCTTCAATATCACTTTTTTTTCTTCTTTTTTTTCAGTTTTTATTATGAAATGAAATGAAATTACAATTATTAAAAGGCACAGGGTCACAATTGTCAACTGTTGGGATATTTTGAATGTAAACTTAAGCCGCAAGCGTACAGCTACCGCTGTAGTACTTGAGGGTCGTGTCCTTGGGGACGATGGAAGAGATTAAGGTCACTAAGCATGAAATTAAACTAATCTAACTGAGAATAAAACTTATAAACAAATCAAATTCTAAATATTCCCTAAATATTTGCAAACTCTAGAACATTATGCTTACAAATCCTGGGAAAATAATTAAGCCAAGTTTGAAATGATCATTATAAGTGCACTAAATCAAGCCACACAACACAAAACTCCACCAAAACTCCAGCAAAGATCAAAACAGGGGAGGGGAAGTCGAGAGCAAATCACAACCATCAACCATCATCAATTCTAATTAAAACCTTATCATCTCCTCATCGTTATCATTACTAGGTTCTAAATCATAGAGCATCAACAACAGCAGGCAACAACACTTCAACCAACGCATAATCCAGCAAAACCCAGCATAATATAGAACAACAAAATTGAGCAAGTTTGAATCGAAATCCAACAATAAACCACAACAACGACCCTAGCTGTGGATGAATGCAAACCAAACCAAAGAAACCAATAGCAAAATCTCAGTTATTACAGATCAGGGCATTTCCCAAATCAAGTCATAATCAAAATTAACCAAACCCAGAGCAGAACATAAGAATTGAGCAGCAGGGGAGGGGGATTTTGAACCTAGCCTCAATCCAGCTTCAATTGCCACCAAAGCAAATAGCCGAAATACCAAGAATACGCCAAAACTGGGTGAAACAGGGGAGGAGGAGAGCACAAATAGCCAAAGCAGTCGCCGCCATGGAAGAATTCGAGACCCAGAAATCGTCAACTTCAACTAATCGAAAACCGAACTAAAAACAACCCTCAATTTCACGAACTACAATCCAGAAATGTGTAAATGAAGCGTAATTACATGATTTTGAAACCCAGAATCTATCTAACACAAAAACCATAATCCTTAGAATTGAAAAAAAATCTGAATTTTAAGAAAATAATTGCCAAAATTAAGCCAACTAAAACCTAAAGACTGTCTAACCTTCCTTCTGGAACTCACCTTTGCAATTAATACCAGTGCTTACTTCAATCTTCAATGTCCATCTTCGAGATGCATGGGCAAAGGATAAGGTGTTTCGTTGGCGTTCGTTGCGTGGATTGCGGAGTGGATGAGGATGGANATGATGGTGTACTGGCTTGCCTGAAGAGGGACAGATAGGATCGAAGAGAGAGAGAGGGGGGGAGATGAGAATGGAGCTGATGAAGATGGTGGAAGAAGCAGGGAAGGAGTTTCGGGGTTGGGTGCTTCTGGTTCTGAGAACCTAGAAGAGGAGAAAGAAAGTTTAGGTGAGGCAGGGGGATAATAGGGTCATGTGAGCTGCACGTGTATGGGGGGGTTATTAGGGGGCACGTGACAGGCACATGGCTGGGTAGATTTTTAAGCTTTATTTTTCTTTTTCTTTTTTTCTTTCGGCTAAACAAACAGGCTTTTGAGCTTGGGTCTGGTCAATTTGGCCCAGTTCTTTATTTCTGACATTTTCAACATTTTTCTTGCATTTTTGTGTAATTATACTAATTTTGTTCAAAACCTACAAAACAAAATAAAATTAAATAAAAACCTAAAAATAACGATTATAATGCGTATAAACCAGATGCAAAAGTACCGTAAAAATGACACATTTTTGGCAGCAACAAATACCCCCACACCAAGATTTTGCTCGTCCTTAAGTAAAACAAGCTAAACTAACTAAAAGAAAATGAAAAATAAGAGAAGAAAAGCCTAACTCACTATCGTAGGAATCACGGTTGCATTTAGCATATGTAACAAGCCTTTTAAATCCCTCGGTCTCCCAAGTGAAAGAGTGAGGTCTCGTGAGGGTTTTCAAGTGAACTACCCACAAAAATTATTTAAAAAATAAAAGAAAATCTTTTTGGTTTTTTCTCAAAAACTAATATATACAAAATTAGGGAAAAATATGCACACATTCTAATCAACTAAATCGCCCATGTAACCCAGTTATTGACCTGCATATGCACATAATGTACTTCAAAGTCCTCTACTGCCTAAATGACATCAAAGCACTAATTTTTCACCCTATTGAACATCAAGATTTTGAATTCATCCCCGTGCTCGCG
>NCQV01059761.1:0-10022 GCA_002740545.1 Lophocereus schottii
ATGTGCACAAGGTGTGGGAGGATGACAGATGCTCAAGTGATGCTCTGTCAGAGTGAGTATGATGCAAATCTTTTAATAAATTGGATGTCTCTGATATGTGGCTATGCTCGAAATGCGCAGCCAGAGGAAGCAATTGCTGTATTCCAATGGGGGCTGGTAAAAGAAGCCATGACTATTGATGAGATTGTATTAACTTCAGTACTTGGTATATGTGGAACATTAGGATTCCATGATCTAGGAAAGTAGATGCACTGCCATGCCCTGAAGTCAGGATTTTTTTATGATTTAGGGGTGGGAAATGCTGTAATTGGTACATACTCCTAATGTGGTAATGTGGAAGATGTGACACAAGCTTTTGAGTTATCTCCCAAGCATGATGTAGTGTCATGGAATTGTCTAATTTTGGGTCATCTTTTTCAGAGGCAGGGTGATGAGGCATTGGCTATTTGGTTGAGGATGAAGGGGGAATTCATAAAGCCTGGCATGATTACACTTGTTCTAGTGATTTCTTCTTATAGGCATACCAAATCAAATATGCTTGATGATTGTGGAAGTTTCTTTTTCTCAATGAAGCAGGTGCATGATGTTGAACCTATGTCAGATCATTATGTCTCCTTTGTTAGCGTCTTAGGTGATTGGGGTTCTCTTGAAGAGGCAGAGGAGATAGTTACTCAGATGCCTTTTGAACTCAAAGCCTCAGTCTGGCGAGCTTTGCTTCACAGCTGTAGAGTTCATTTGGACTCAACAGTTGGAAAAAGAATAGCAAAGCACATTCTGGCTATACAGCCACAGGATCTGTCTACATTTATACTCATGTCCAACTTGTACTCCGCATCTGGTAGATGGCCCTGCTCTGAAATATTTAGGGAGGAAATGAAGAGTTAGGGGCTTCGAAAGCATCCAGCACGTAGTTGGATGATTCATCAAAACAAGGTTCATTCGTTTTATGCTAGAGATAGATCGCATCCCCAATCCAAGGACGTCTATGGTAGCTTGGAAATACTAATCTTAGGGTGCTTAAAAGCTGGATATGAGCCTGACACAAGCTTTGTCCTTCATGAAGTAGAGGGACACCAAAAGGAGGACTTCTTGTGCTATCATAGTGCAAAATTGGCAGTGACATATGGGCTTCTGAAGACTAGGAAACCAAAACCTATTAGAGTAATAAAGAATATTCTACTGTGTGGTGATTGCCATAACTTCTTCAAATACATGTCAAAAGTCACCCCAAGGGAGATATGTGTCAGACACACTTCACGATTTCATTACTTCTCTCATGGAAAATGTTCATGCAAAGATCAATGGTAGTGCATACCTGAGCTGACTGACCCTCGTCCTACTTTATCGAGTATTTGGACGTTTGAATTTCTGGAGTGCATTTCTGACATTGATGCTTATGAGGAATGAAATGACTTGAGTGTTCTTATATGCCGAGGATTAAGTGAATTTAAGCACAAGTGGCTAATCAAATTTTAAGGTAGAGCTGAGAAAATATGCTTAACTACTAGGTACTTTTTCCCGTTCTTCCCCTTTCCTCCAAAATTTCCAGCCTGATGTTTCTTTAGCTTGATTATTGGTTGTGATGACAGGATGCTGCTAACTGTACTAGTGCTACAGGCTGAAATTGATTAGGTATGATTTCCTCTATCTTAAATAAGTAGTTGTTTTCTGGTTCTGATCAGGGTTTTGTGTTTCCTGATACTTACTAAGATTTGAATTCGTCAAATTTTTTTGATGCTCTTTCTCCCCTTTTTCTTCTCTCATTAATATGTTTACCTTTTTTGTTTAAGAGTTTTTTTAAAAATGAATTTTGACATCAGTAGATTATTTCTGAAAAATTTGACATTCCATATTGAACTCTAGTTTCTACCAGAAAAAGATGAAAATGAAAGGATGATATTGCATTTAGTTTGTTGAATATTTTCTCCATTTTCATGCAGAAAGTTGGCTGGCACTTAGTAGGCAGAAGACTCTGTTGCAGTATTGTGCCTTAGCTTTAGTTGTCCAGACAGATGCTGTTGTAAATGTCTTTTGCTTCTCTTTTCTTTTCTTCCTATGCGTTAGATTCTTGTAAACAGGACGCTAAAAAGGTTGTCAATGCAGATATTGTATAATGGAAGGACCCATGTTCTTTCATGTCAAAGTGGGAGGGTTATACTGTCCCTTTGAGCAAACACGCTAATTCCAATGGTTTATTGGTTGGTTCGCATATTCAACTAGTCGGATGTCTCCATCTATGTACTAGCAGGTGTGATGTATCTCCAAGGGAATGATAGAAAGCTTCAGTTAGAAATCAAGACACCCGGTTTTGCAAACTGAAATCTAGTTTAGCAAACTCAAACCCGTGAGAATAATCAAGGAGATTGATAGAACTAAACTGATGTTTGGATATAGAAATACCACTAAACACTAGTTTAGGGTCCCTAACCTGTGATTAAGATACAGAAACACCACTTAAACAAAGATTAGGATTTATTTGAACACCACCTTAATCGACCAAATTAAGGATAAACAAGTGGAGTATTTGAAGAACGAAAGCAAGAATGCTCTCAAACGGGTTTTCTGATTCAAAGTGTAATAAACACTGAAATGGCCGAGAGTAGCTTATGTTCAAGGACCTAAGATTTCCTTCCTAGGGGGGAAACGTCTTAGATTAGGCTAATCTTCACGGTTAAAGCTAACTCTTGTACAAGCTAAATTAAACTACACTAATTACAATCCAGATGAAAAGGAAAGCAAACCAAATGATGTATACAACTTAGTTACAAATGTTTAAGCTTAATACAATCAGTTTCCAACAAAATAAAAGGGGGGAGGAGCCGTAAAGTAACATCTCCTTTTCGGCTCGCCAATGAACTTCAAGAGACATGTCTTTTGCTGCCTTGCCTCCCATTGGTTGCTCTTTTCAAGGCAAGTCCCTTTTGCAGCTGATGATTGATGATCTAGAAGCCTTGGGACGTGTGCCACTCTAGTTAGATAGTAGCAAACCCATGGATGAAGGTAATTTGGCCGGCTGCAGCAAACCAGGCTCACGGGCAGAATTAAACCCTGTTTTGCGACTTGATTTCAACCCATCAAAAGTGGTCATGATTTTGATTTTAGGCCATGGGGGGAAACCTTAGGGTGTGTACAAACCCCCCTGCAAAGAAATCAAGGTTAAATCATGGTTAAGTAGAGTAATTCCGCTAAAACATTTAACCGTGCAGTTTTAGACCCAAACTGGCCGGTTAGACAAAATACGTTGATCTCCTAACTTCTTGTGTGTGTGATTGGAAATTAATGGTTGGACCTGAAAGTAGACATCATGAGGTTTCGAAAAATGCAAAAATATCAAACTCAAGCCACAATACAGTTTAAGTTATGAGGTGAACAAAACTAAGTACTTTCTGGCCGTTTAACCCGGTTGTTTGATTTTAGCTCTCTTCCACAATCTGAGCCCATGCTTGGACTTTGGAGTTTGTAATGGACCTTGTGGACTTGCTGCATCTTCTTCGTTGTCTTGGTTGGTGGGGACTCCATCATCCTCCCCTTCTTAAGAAGATTTGATCCTCAAATTAGCAAGGTAATCATCGTCTTGGTAAGCTTTTAAATTAACTACATTGAATGTGGCCGAAACTCTATAGTCACCTGGCAAATCAACATTGTAAGCATTGTCATTTACATGTTCAAGTACCTCAAATGGGCCATTACCCCTTGGCATAAGCTTGTTCTTCCTTTTAGATGGAAATCTTTCCTTCCTTTGGTAAATCCACACGAGTTTCCCATGTTGAAACACCACTTTCTTCTTATGTTTGTTGGCTTCAGCTTGATAGGTTGCGTTGGTCTTCTCAATTTTGCTCGTCACCAACTGATAAATCTTCTTAATTTCTTTCACCCTTGAAGCTGCATCAGCACTTGGCTTTTGGTTTGGGGCCCATGGTGTAAGATCAAGTGGACTGATAGGATCAATCCCATAGACCACCTTTAATGGTGAAAGACTAGTAGCTTTGCTTGGTGCCCTGTTATAAGCAAATCCTACATGAGGTAAAAGTAAATCCAAAATCTTGGCATGAGGCTTAATCAATGCCCTTATAAGTGTTCCTAGGGCTCGATTAGTAAACTAAGTTTGCCCAGCAATTTGTGGATGATAAGTAGTAGCATGCTTCAGCTTAGTACCTAATTTCTTCCACAAAGTAATCCAGAAATGACTCAAAAACTTAGTATCCCTATCAGAAACAATGGACCTAGGAATACCATGTAATCTTGCCACTTCCCTAAAATACAACTCAGCAATATGTGTAGCATCATTAGTCTTGTTGCATGGAATGAAATGAGACATCTTAGAAAACCTATCTACCACAACAAAGATAGAATCCTTGTTCCTTTGGGTTTTATGTAGTCCAAGAATGAAGTCCATACTTACATCAACCCAAGGTGAAGTGGGAATAGGTAGAGCTGTGTATATGCTGTGGGGTAATAAATGGCTTTTAGCCAATTGACAAGTCCCACACCTCTTGAGTATGTCCTGAACATCTCTCTTTATAGCTGGCCAATAGTAGTGCTCTCTTCGCATGGTGACTTGTTCTCTCCATAATGACCAGCTAATGATCCTCCACGAACTTCCCTGATTAGAATTTCCCTGGTGCTACACTTTGGTACACACAACTGTATACCCTTGAAAAGAAATCCCTCTTGGATTAGAAAATCTCCTTTGGGGTGCTTAGAACAATCGGCATACAGCTCCCTAAAGTCTTCATCCGTGTCATACAGAGCTTTTAGATGCTTAAAACTAAGTACACAAGCATCTAATTGAAACAATAAAAGATACCTTCGAGATAGAGCGTCTGCACCTTGATTGAGTTTTCCAGATTTGTACTTGATTGTGAAATGATATGACTACTTAAACGCAACCCACTTGGCATGTCATGAGTTCAACTTATGTTGGCCTTGATTGTACTTCAAAGCTTCATGGTCAGAATGTAAGATAAACTCACTTGCAATAAGGTAATGACTCTAATACTCTAAACATCTCACAATGGCATAGAATTCCTTATCATAAGTGGAGTACTTTCTTCTTGAATCACAAAGTTTCTCACCAAAGAAGGCTAGAGGTTTACCTTTCTGAGTAAGAACACCACCTATGCCAACTCCTGAGGCATCACATTCCACTTCAAAGACTTTACTAAAGCACAGCAAGGACAAAACCCGTGCTTGAGTAAGTCTAGTTTTGATCTATTCAAAGGCAGCTTGTGCTTTTGGTGTCCACATAAATGACGTATCTTTAATAACTTCAGTCATAGGAGCTATTATGGTGCTGAAGCCACAAATAAACCTCCTGTAGAATGAAGCGAAACTATGAAAGTCTCGAACATCATGTATACTCCTTGGAACTGGACATGTCTGAATTGCTTTGACTTTGCTTTTATCTGTCTTAATACCATCTCCAGTGACAATATAACCAAGAAATGTAACTTCAGGAGAAACGAAAGCACATTTCTTAAGGTTAACAAACAATTTCTCCCATTCTAGAACAAGCATTACGTGAGTTAAGTGATCTTGATGTTCATGCTCATTCTTAGAATACACCAAAATATCATCAAAGTATACTACCACAAACTTTCCTATGTACGGCCTGAACACTTGGTTCATTAACCTCATGAAAGTGCTAGGTGCATTAGAAAGACCAAAGGGCATTACTAACCAGTCATAGAGCCCTCCCTTGGTCTTGAAAGCTGTCTTCCATTCGTCACCTTCTCTGATTCTAATTTGGTAGTAACCACTTTGAAGATCCATTTTGGAGAACACTTTAGAGTTATATAACTCATCTAGCATGTCTTCAAGTCTACGTATGGGATACCTATACTTGATGGTGATCTTGTTAATGGCCTTGCTATCCACACACATTCTCATTCCACTATCCATCTTGGCACCAAAAGAGTTGGAACGACACATGGACTTGAAGACTCACGAATTAAGCCTTTATTCTTCAACTTTGCCACTTGTCTTTGTATTTTCAAAGTGTCTTTTGGATTAATCCTGTATGCTATTTTATTTGGTAGGATGGAACCTGGAATAAGGTCAATGTGGTGTTCAATGTCCCTTTTAAGAGGCAAACCCGTAGGTATCTCTTCAGGAAACAAATGACAGAAATTTTGGATGAGTGTTCTGGCTATAGGATGAGTGAGCAGCAAGCTCTCTGGTTCATCTTACATGCTTAATATCAACTCACTAAAGGCTTTAAAATCATGTTGGGAAGCCTTTAAAATAGGTTCACTCACAGACAGAAAGCAATTAGCTTGTTTGGGCTTGGTTTGTGGCTGAATTTCGCGGAGTTTAGATGGGGGTAAAGGGACTGGGGTGATCTTGTTGCCTTCCTTGGTAAATGAATAAGTGTTTAGGTAACCATTATGCATAACCTTACGGTCATACAGCCATGGTCTCCCTAACAGCATATGACATGCATCCATAGGTATAACATCACACCATAACTCATCTTGATAGTTCTTTCCAATTAAGAAAGCAATCAAGCACCGAGAGTTTACCTGAATTCCCTTACTTTGATTCCACCACTGGATGTTCTATGGATGTGGATGAGTCAATGTTTGCGACCTAAGCTTCTCAATCATGCTTAGAGAAACTACGTTTGCACAGCTCCCTCCATCAATGATTAGAGAACACACCTTTCCTTAGATAGTGCAATGGGTATGAAAGATGTTTTCTCTTTGTTCATCTTTAACTCCACTTTGGTTGCTTAGAACTCTTCTCAAAACCAAGAGTTCTCCTTCATCAGCCTCTTCCACGGCCTCTTGAGTTTCCTCAAGTTCTGGTTCACTTTCAACTTCATTTTCCTCTTCTTCAAATTCCTCCTTCATGGCTGACCATTTAGATAAGGTAATGACCTTTCTGTTTGGACATTCCGAAGCTATATGCCCAAGTCCTTGACATTTGCAACCTCTTCTATTGCTCATTGGATTAGGGTTAGGCCTATTTTGAGGTTTTTGGGTTCTTTGAGGTGCTGGGGTTCTTTGTGGAAAGGAAGGGGATGGATTTTGTGGCCTAGGAATAGGATTGAAACTCCCCTTGTTAAAAGGTCTGTTCCGGTTGAATGGTTTCTGGTTTATTGGTTTAAGGGGCTGTCTTGCCTTCTTTTGTTGCTCCACCTTGTGTACTAGCACACAAACATCATCAAAGGACATGTATGCCTGCAATTCCACCACAATAGAATGCCTAGGATCGAGACCTCCCAAGTATCTAACCATGGTTTGCTCTTCGGATTCTTGATTGTCACACTTGATTTACAACTTCTGAAACTCACATGTGTACTTGTCCACACTCATACTACCTTGAGTAAGGTTGTGAAGTTGAGAATAGCAATCTTAGACATAAGTCGGGGGAAGAAAAAGAGCCTTAAGTTTAGGCTTCATTTTATCCCAAGTACGGATTTTAGCTTCTCTTTCCCTTACCCGTTTTGCACACAAATTTGTCCACTATAAAGATGTGTACTTTTGGAGTCTTAAGGCCACTAACTTGACCCTCTTATCATCAGGAATATCTTTATACTCAAAAACCCTCTCAACAGTATGCAACCAATCAAGAAATTCATTAGGATCAAGCTTACCTTTAAATTCAGGAACTTCCACCCTAAAATCGTTGGTGTTTGCTTGAAACGGTGGTTCTGCCCTTGTCATTCTAAGTGGTTCATCCTCAATAGATGAATCAACTTCATGACCAAAGACTTGTTCATGCCTTCTTGGTTCGGATCGAAAGATTTCTTCATTCATTTCCTGCTTTTGCTTCAAAATCGTACCAAGTTGCTTCCTTAAGTACTCATTTTGTGCTTGAGTCTCTTGATTCCTTTGAGAATCCTCTTGAATTTTCTTGGACAGCAGTTCATTATGCTTCACTAAGGCTTCAAACCTCTCTTCCAAGGTCATGCTTGTTGAACTCATATTCAAAGAATGTGTTTGCACTCGAACTAGAAGTGAAACTAGAAGTGTGTTTGGAAATGGATGGATGGATGAATTCTGGAAGTGGGATGGCGTACCAGGCCAAGGAGAAACCTTTGTACTTATGCCAAATGTGATGTATCTCCAAGGGAATGATAGAAAGCTTATGCTAGAAATCAAGACACATGATTTTGCAAACTGAAATCTAGTTTAGCAAACTCAAACCCGTGAGCATAATCAAGGAGATTGATAGAGCTAAGCTGATGTTTGGATACAGAAACACCACCAAACACTAGTTTAGGATCCCTAAGCTTTGATTAAGATACAGAAACACCACTTAAACAAAGATTAGGACTTACTTGAACACCACCTTAATCGATCATATTCAGGATAAGCAAGCGAAGTATTTGAACAATGAAAGCAAGAATGCTCTCAAACAGGTTTTCTAATTCAAAGTGTAATAAAAACTGAAATGGCCGAGAGTAGCTTATGTTTACAAGCCTAGCAAGCATCTAAGCAAGCAAGCAAGCACCTAGGGTTTCCTTCCTAGGGAGGAAACGTCTTAGATTAGGCTAATCTCCACGATTAAAGCTAACCCATGTAGAAGCTAAATTAAACTACACTAACTACAATCCAAATGAAAAGCAAAGCAAAACAAATGATGTTTACAACTTAATTACAAATGTTTAAGCTTAATGTTATCAGTTTCTAACAAAATAAAAGGGGGGAGCAGCTGTAAATTTTCGGCTGGCCATTGAACTTCAAGAGACATGTCTGCTGCTGCCTTGCTTCCCATTGGTTGCTCTTCTCAAGGCAAGTCCCTTTTGCAGTTGATGATTGATGATCTGGAAGCCTTGGAACGTGTGCCCCGCTAGTTGGATAGCAGCAAACCCACAGAGATAGGTAATTTAGCCGGCTGCAGCAAACTGGGCTCATGGGCAGAATTTAACCTTAGGGTGTATACAAACCCCTTGTAAAGAAATCAAGGTTAAATCACGTTTAAGTAAAGTAATTCCACTAAAACATTTAGCTGTGCAGTTTTGAACCCAAAATGGTCGGTTAGACAAAATGCCTTGATCTCCTAACTTCTTGTGTGCATGATTGGAAATTAATGCTTGCACCTGAAAGTAGACATCATGAGGATTCTAAAAATGCAAAGATATTAAACTTAAGCGACAATATAGCTTAAGTTATGAGGTGAACAAACTGGGTACATTCTGGTCGTTTAACCCGATTGTTTGATTTTGTCTCTGTTCCACTATTGTTGGACCTTCTTCCTTATCTTGGTTGGTGGGGACTCCATCATCCTCCCTTTGTTGAAAATATTTGATCCTCAAATCAGGAAGGTAATCATCGTCTTGGTAAGCTTTTAAATCAGCTACATTGAATGTGGCTGAAACTCTATAGTCACCTGGCAAATCAACCTTATAAGTATTGTCATTTATACATTCAAGTACCTCAAATGGACCATCAGCCCTTGACATAAGCTTGTTGTTCCTTATGGATGGAAATCTTTCTTTCCTTAGGTGAATCCAGACGAGGTCTCCAAGTTGAAACACCACTTTCTTCTTATGTTTGTTGGCTTGAGCTTGATAGGTTGCATTGGTCTTCTCAATTCTGCTCCTCGCCAACTCATGTATCTTCTGAATTTCTTTTACCCTTAAAGCTGCATCAGCACTTATAATTTGGTCTAGGGGCCGTGGTGTAAGATCAAATGGACTAATAGGATCAATCCTATATACCATGTTGAATGGTGAAAGACCAGTAGCCCTGCTTGGTGCCCTGTTACAAGCAAATTTTGCATGGGGTAAAAGCAAATCCCAAACCTTGGCATGAGGTTTAATCAAAGCCCTTAGAAGTGTTCTTAGGGTTCGATTAGTAACCTTAGTTTGCCCATCAGTTTGTAGATGACAAGTAGTACTATACTTCAGCTTAATACCTAACTTCTTCCACAAAGTATTCTAGAAATGGCTCAAAAACTTAGTATCCCTATCAAAAACAATGGATCTAGGAATACCATGTAATCTTGTCACTTTCCTAAAATACAACTCAGTAATATGTGTAGCATCATTAGTCTTGTTGCATGGAATGAAATGA
>NCQV01059763.1:0-15352 GCA_002740545.1 Lophocereus schottii
GAAAACCCCTAACTTCCAGCGTATGCCTCCAACTCTCCAACCTGTCATTCACTCTCTGCCTAGTCACATCGATAAGAGCGATATCATTTGCAAATAACATGCACAAAGACTCCTCGTCCTGGATTCCTCTAATGAGTTCATCCAAAACTAAAGTGAAAAGAAACGGGCTTAGGGCGGAGTCCTGATGTAAGCCCATACTAACAGCGAAGTCGTTAGAGACCTCTCCCGATGTCCTAACACGCGTCCGCCCTCCCTCGTACATATCCTTGATTACACGGATGTACGCGGCCGACACCCTTTTCTTTTCCAAACACCTCCACAATACCTCCATCGGGACTCGATCATACGCTTTCTATAGGTCAATGAACACCATATGGAGATCCACCTTTCTATTCTTGAACAAGCCCATGAGCCCTCTGAGGAGGTGGATCGCCTCAATGGTCGAACTGCTTGGCATGAAACCAAATTGGTTCTCTGAAATCTCTACAACCTCTCGTAACCTTCTCTGAAATCCTTGTTATTTACATTCTCTATATTTCTAGCATGATAGAAGAGAGTGGTCTCACTACTTCTACATTAGAGATTGTTGTCGTCCTAAAGCTTTTGAACTCTAGGAGTTAACCTAATCATACTGCTCTGAAGAAGATTCCATTTGTAGGCAAGAAGTAGTATAGCTCTTGTTGAGTGTGTGCAGAGCTATTACGTAGTGCTGTGTGGACTCCACAGCGAATAAGTGATGAGGCTTTTGTTTCGTGGTGCATACTAAGAGTATTGAAACTCTAGAAGAAGAGCTTATCAGAGTGCTCCTTGAAAACTTTAATTGTAAGAAAGGAGTAAGGGGATTCTCTAGAGTCCATCCCGAGGAGACAATGAATTATTTGAACCCCAAGGTGAAGGAAAGACTTAGATAGGGATATATAACCCAAGGTTGTGTTGGATGAACATCATTAAATTTTTTTTTTGTCTCTGATCTCTTTATTCTTTGCTCCATTTTACTTTACTATGTCTACTACATCTAATTACTAAGTCCAAGTCTCTATCTACTTAAGTCATGCATCCTCTCAGACATAACTTGATTGTTATTACATCTTGAATTCCAATCCTGTCAAAAAGTTTCAAAATACTTGAGGTTTGATTGTCACACTATTCACTGTCTTCTAGGGCGACTTACCTTAAGTGGGACTATCACATGCAATGATTGATTTTTGAGGGATTAGACTCAA
This sequence comes from Lophocereus schottii, assembly GCA_002740545.1. NCBI lineage: Eukaryota > Viridiplantae > Streptophyta > Magnoliopsida > Caryophyllales > Cactaceae > Lophocereus > Lophocereus schottii. Next base: position 1,224 of record NCQV01059763.1, read on the forward strand.
TGAAGCTATTGCCTAGCAAGCCACATATGTTGCATATGTCAGTAGCATATGTTTGACTTTTTTAATCCCTTACCAAATAAGTTGCTGACTGTGAGCTGTAATTAAATTAGGGGAAGGAGAGACTCGCAAACTAATAGTCAGATGGAGTTAAATCAATAGTCAATAACTTATTTGGCATGTAATTAAAAAGTCAAAATGAGCTTCTGTACTCTGCTTTCGCGTATGCAACATGGCATGCTATGTATTAGCTCCGCAGAGTTCAACCTTTCAAAAATCAATAGGGGTATGTTAACGTAAAATAGTTTTGAAGTTCATATTTATTGGTGACCACAAAAAAAGGTTCATACTATTTTTAGCCACTACATTTTGGTAATAATGTGGATGATATTATTACCATAATGATGAAAATAGGGTCATTTACAAAAGCATAAGGAGAGAGTCAGTAGAACCCAAGCCCTCAAAAGCCAAGTTTTCAACATAATCCTTCTCACACCTTCACATTTTCTTTCTTACTATGTACAAAATACTGTGTTTCATCTTGTATATTATATATTTCACTATGTCTTCTGCCGCTCTGTGTTTGTCCATAAACAACCTTTTATTTCCTTTGCCCCAAGTAGTGTAAATAGTTACAGATAGTTCTTCTTTTACCATTAAAGATGGGTGTATTGGAAGCCATTTGACAAATTTACAAAATTCAAGATAAGGAGCAAGGCCTTTGAGCTAGCTAAATACAGCTTTAAGAACATATTGATGGTAAGTGCAGACAAAAAAATAGATGATAGTGGTCTTGACCAGTAACTTTGCAAAGGAAACAGTTGGTGTCAGATGTTATTCCTAGTCTATGTAGTCTTACCCCTTATTGAATATCTACGAATGATGCTTCTCCATAGACAAAAACTATGTTTTGGGATATAAGATTGACACCATGCCACTTTGGCATAGCGTATTTCACCCATATGATCTAAGATCTAACTGTTTCGGGTTAAGGGACATTTTGGATTGATTTGTTTTGGGTCGGGTTAACTTCTGCTTGGGTCGACATCAGGTCAATTGATTTTTGGTCCAATAAGCTTATCATGCAAAAATAAGTAACTTTGTCAGAAATTTCGGGTCGGGTATGGCTCGGTTCAGATAATTCAAATTTCAAGTCCACTTTCAGGTGAGCCTATTTTGGATGTCTGGTTGAGCATGAGTCTGGGTTATTTGGTTCGGATTTCGGGTTTCAAATCAGTTTTGTCAGATCTAATAAATATCAACATACCCATCAAAATAGGCAAGAAAGATATCCCTGAGTTTCAACAACTTTTTCCATACTAAGATGATTCTATTTTTAGTAAAATACTAGATATTAACTTGCTTAAGATAGACACCATTCGTTCATTTGACCTACAGGAAGTTTTTAATCGACAGCTAGGTTCCATAAGTGTTGTTGCTATTATATCTTGGTTCTAGACTTACAATTTTTGCCCCTAAACCACCAACATTTTTTCGGTCTACATGTTATGTCCCATGCTACATATGATGCTTCTTATAGTCATGACTTTAGGAGCATAAGAAGTTTCTGCATATGACTTCCACTTTCTTTATAAGCGATTAAGGCATGAAAAACACTGATCCCTAATAGGGTTGCCAAGAAAAGAGAATAGCATTCACCAATTGCAATCTTCCAGCAAAAGACAAGTTTCTAGTGGACCAACATCTAATTCTCTTGACTAATTTGTCAACAAGTATATTACAGCCAGCCAAAGTCCATTTTCTGGACTGAGGAGAACTCCAAGATATTTTATAAGCAGTTGTCCCTTGGGGATGCGAGACAAGGGTAAGAGTTTACTTTGTGTCTACTCACAAGACCCTACAATATAAATCTAAGATTTATTAGAATTGGCCTGAAGTGCAGTTATGGCTGAAAACTGATTGAAAGTCCCCATGATAAGTTGCACAGTTAGTACATAAAGGGCAGCCCGGTGCACAAGCATCCCGCGTTCGCACAGAGTCTGGGGAATGGCCGCACCCCAAGGGGTGAATTGTAGGCAGCCTAACCTGACTTTGTCAGTGGCCGATTCCACGGCTCGAACCCGTGACCTTTTGGTCCCACGGAGACAACCTTACCGTCGCTCCAAGGCTCTCCTTCTTGCACAGTTAGTACATAGGCTTTGGAAAAGACCACCAAATCATCAGCAGAGCAATTGCCTGCACATTAGATGGCATCTAAAATGAGGATGCCAAGCAGCTTCCTCCTCCTCTAAAATAATCATGTACTATTAATCCAAGAGCAATTTCTTACAGGGAATTTCAGTGCCACTAGCTGGTGCTCAACAAAGCTCCAAGAGATGAAAATCAGAAGCTTTTCTAATTAATTTCAATCTTAAGTAAGTATTTAGGAGAGACCTTAGCCCTCTTGTGTAACCTAATCAGATCCTAAGCAATCATCACATTGTGAGAAATCAGTCTACCAAAAAACGGATTGGTTTTTGTTGACAATATACGGAAGAATAGGCTTTAGTCTAGCACAAATCATTTTTGGGATGCATATGTGGAGGGCATGAGAACATGCTATTGGATGAAATCAGCAACTAGCATTAGATAGCGTATCCTAGCCATAAATATGACAATAGACCTGTCCCAGTATTTTCGTAGTTTACCATGATTTTTTTTTTAAAAAAAATTAACTCAAGATAGCAATTAATTTTTCGTTCCGAAAGGAAGATATGTTATTATGATGATGTTTCTGCTGTATTGCAGTATAGAAATATCTTTTATTGTTATTCCCTAGCAATCAATTTTTGATTTTGACCTGTAAAAGCGTGCTTAGAATGCCATTTTCTATATTCCAATATAGTTAGCTACTCCTGCGCATACGTATGCACAAACATGATTTGTACGTAAACATCCTGTATATGAATTAGCTAATCCCTAATCTTAACAAAATTAATATGTTCATTTCCAAAATTGTTCTTATTTAGCAATTTCAAAGGCTTCTCCAACATTTTCAATTTCTTTAAGATCTACAGCATAGGAGTTTAAACTAGAGGGTTGTTTCACATATCCAAGCTCATATCCATAAAAGTAATGTCATATGCCCACATGTCAAAATATTTGAAAGGGGCATAACCTATCTTGGGCACGTCAAACAATATTATGAAGAAAGGAAAATAAGTTGAAGGTAACTGAGCTAGAAACAGAACTTTCAAGTCCATAAAAATATGTAGCTATTACTCCTTCATAATAATTATGTCAATTTTAGAAAATACACTGCGACCAAAATCTTGTTTATTGGTCCAAGGGGACCTACTGCCCTTCCGTTTGGGTTCTTCCATATAGCATCCTAAATTTTATGAAAATAATGATAATAAAAAAATAAAAATAGTGAAAGAGACTAAGGCTATGTACACTGCATGCTTCTTAATAAGAGCTAAAAAAAGAAACGTTCTTCAACGAATTATTAGCCCTGCAAAGTTCATAGCACTTAGATATATTACCACATTATATCTAATTAACACAATTAATATAGACAAGTTATTTCAATAAATAAACCTTAGATTTTATTTCTAATTAACACAATTAACACAATTAACACAATTAATATATCTAATTAATACAATTAATATAGACAGCAAACCAATTTTATTTCTTAAGTTCATGTCCCTTACGTTCCAAGTTACAATGTTTTCCATGCTCAGGGTGATCATGGGCAACAACATTCTTGATACCTCCAGTCTATCTACTATTAGTAGTTGCATTAACCATACCTCGGTGCATGTTATCCAAAATAGGATAGTCATTGGTAACTATAGGTATAGTATTAGGGGCAGTATTTCATTGACTAACCATAGTCCAAGCATCTTACCCTCATTGAATTGTCTAAGTAGGAGCATGACCTTTATGTTTTTCCTACTGGTTCATAAACGCCTGTGCCGCCATTCTCATATATCTTTCATTATTTACAATCACTCATTGTATGTGTGATGCATGCTGAATTTCATTTGATCAAATAAAGGTGTGAAAATTCCTTGAAGATGAGCCCAAAAGATGTTGAAGATCAATCTTCCCTAAAAGAGACCCAAGAGAGAATCATCAATAGGATTTTTTTTGAGAAGGCCAGTAACAGCAATAATCAAAGGGATATAGTTAGGCTAAAGGTTAAACCACCATCTAGATTAAATTAACCCTCCTTCTAGCTCTCTAAAGCCTTAGTACCAAGGATTAGATCAAAGAGATGAACTCAAACCACCACTCTCCTTAGAGAGACAAAGAATTTGAGATTTTGAGAAGACAGTGAGCCTCAGGTTCTCATTTCATTGGTCAAATCTGAATTTTCATGAAAGTAATGAGATTTATAAATATGCAATGAGAAGGGGATTAGCTTTTATATTAGTGGGACAAGTGGACCAATAGGGGGCTTACAAAAAATAAGAAAAATAAAACAAAATGCTTAAGAAAATTACAATTAAGATAAGCCATATTTTTCAGGATTCATTCTCCATCTTCTAGAGAGCCTTGAGAAGGCTCTACTTCACCAATGGAGGTGCCGCCACTTGAAAATCTTCCTTTATTTGTGTAAAATCTCCTTATGCCAATTAATCTTCAAGATCACAGTTGTATCCTCCTTAAATTATGCCCATAATCAGAACCTTGCATTTTCTAGCCCTAGACCACCCTTGCTTGTTTAACAGTCCATAACTTTCTCAATACTTGGAGTTTGAACGTGATTCAAGACTTGTTGGAAAATAAACTTTTGGGGCTTTCGATCATGTATAGTTTACAAAAATTGGAGCCTATTTGCTTGGTCAAAACTGAGATATAATTGAGGTGAGGTCTTCTGTCCAAAACTAAAAATGATCTAATGAGGTGGTTTTGGATCGATAGACTAGCTAGACTCCTTATTTAGGGCTACTAATTGCCTAACCACCTTCCTAAGCTTACTTGGACTTCTTCAAAGGTCCCAAGTCAACATGACGTAGGAGGACCTTGTCCTTGACCTAAAGTCAACGTTGAGCCAATGTCGTTCAGGACCCTTACTTGTAAGAGTAGGCCCAAGCTTGGAACTTGCTCCGCATCAATGTAACTAGCCAAACATTTGTCATAATACAATGGTCTCTAATCGAATTCTACATCTTGATGTTATTAACATTCTTTTCATTTTCAGAAGCAATGGATTTTGGTACAAATGTACATATGGAAGGATGGGTACATCTGTTAACACCCTGGCATATCTAGCTCTAGTTTAAGCTGAGTATTCCTATTAGCCATAATAGATCTCCAAGTAAACTAGCTGATTTACTTAAGATGTTAGTACTCCAAAACTTCATATCAAGTGTAAAGAACTAAACCTATACTGGAACCCTTTTAATATGCTCTTTTATAGGGGTGGCAAGGGGCCAAATATGGGTGGGTTTAGCCATACCCTCACCTATATTCATTTTCAAAATTAATACCCATACCCATATCAATACCCATCGGGTGTTGTAAAAGTATACCCACACCCACTTAGTATAACGGGTATGCAGGTTTTATTCGAGTACGTACAGATAAAAAAGAATTAAACCTATTTTGTACCCATATTCGATATCAAATAGCCAATATGTCACATTAATCCAACTTTTTAGCAATATATCATATCACATCAAACACAACTAAAAGTTGGCCAATCAAACAATAAATTAGCACTTGACAATTATATTTTCTAACAAAATGTCTCACCAAAGTCTTGTCAAAGTAACTAACAAAATATCCAGGTATAAGCAAAAAATTAGAACTTTAAACAAAGGGGTATGAGTTTTATATAGGGCGGGTATTGATAAAACGAGAGGGGGTAGGACTTGTATCCATATCCATAGCCATACCCATATCCATTTTAACAATACCCATCCTATACCTATTTTTTTCCATTTTCACTACCCATACTCATACCCATTGGGGCGGTTTTTGCGAATTCTAGGCAGGTATGAGTTTTTTGTTCGGCTCCACTCTTTTCTAGCATCAGTTGTCCATGACCTCCCAATGAAAATCTTTCAATCGAAATTAAAACGACCTAATATCAAAACTTGACCATGTTAATTAAAAGAGTCAAAACGAACAATTAAGATAACAATATTAAGAATCAGGGCTTTGTCATTCCCATAAATTGTGGAGATACATCTAGCAAAGCCATATAGAATAGCAAGTGGTGAGAAAGCCTCGAGCACATAGCATATCACAACAGAATCCCAATTTCAACTTCAGAATCAATACCATGAGGTTCCTATTTGGGGAAAACGACATCATTAAGTTTTGGATAAGGAATATCGCTTAATTTTTTAATCAGAATTACGCAACTTAGGGATATCAAAGTGGGGCCAAATAGATCGTGTTCTTACCTCATCTTTCTCTGTAGCATTAGCCTAAAAGAGACGACCCTCAGTTTCAATTTTCTTAGGGCATAACCAGTGGTGAGTCAATTTTTTGACTTATCAGTAGGGGCATATTACTTCCACATCATCCCATGAGCCAATTTTTCGGCTCATAAATTTTCCTCTCCACAATGAAAGGCTCATAATTTTGGCTCATGAAATAAAATAATACCTATAAATTAATTTTACAATACATCACTTTTATTTTTAAAGTAAAAAAAAGGAACAGCCAATTAAAACAAAGGAAAAACAAAAAAAAAAATTAAAAAGCAAAAGGAAAAAGATGCAAGCCAGGCTCATCCCTCGCAGCCATCCTCACGAGGCATGCAATTTTCTCACCAATGCACGGTGAATGAGCCCCTCAGCCCAAGTTGTAAGGCGAGCGAGGCAAAATTTTTTAGCCGTTGAAAATGCTCTTAGGAAGCACTGCTTCGGCCAAAACAACAGTCGTAATCGATTGTTCAATTGAATTTTAAGTTGTATCAAGTACTATACCATTGATTCCAAACCTTACAATTATACTCATCTTATTTATTCCGAAGATGATATGGAGTAATATTTCTATTAGTCCTACATTGGTGAGAGAAGGTCCCTTTACTGGTCAAGCTAAGCTTGAGATGAAAATCCCAAAGCTCTCGCCATCTTTTTTACTTTGAAAAATCTTGTGATTCATCTTTGACATAATTACTGTTCAAAAATCCTATTCTATATAGAATTTCAAATCAAAATAGTTAAGTAAGAAGTAAGTAAATAAAATATATAATACAAGTAGAAATCTTTAATAATTACCGATTGAGATTCATATTAAAGGAGCTTGGATACTTCATTTTATTGGTTTGACCATGCCAACCCTAAGTTATGCACACCAACAGAACTAATCCAAATCCCCCCTGAAATCAAAACATGGAACAAACTGCATTACACACTCTAAATTTTTGATCATTCAATTGATCTTTCCTAGATGAAATTGAAATGTCTCATTTGGAAGAGAGAACACCGCCTATTGTGAGTGAGAGTTTTATAACAAGCAGAGAATTTTCATTTTTATATGAACTTCTATACTATTAACAATGAGGTTTTATGTAGAGCTCCTTTGAGATGTAAAATATTTCTTTTTACACAATTCCCATAGTGTATGAGACAATAAATGCATTTTAATTAGGATCATATTCCATGGTTATGATTCTACCATATTTGTCTTCTAATTTTCTTCGGTAGAAAATTGAATTACTGTATGGACACTTATGACCTCCTCCCGTATGCTTTGTCGAGATGACTCATTTGGCGCTGCAGCAGTACGAGCCGCAATGACGTTATCCATAGATCAAATTACTTCGTGGAGTGGATTTCACGTTGTTGTCAATAATTCCATTGCATTTTCTTAGATTAGAAGTTTTGTCTGAATGTATTGTCAGTACTTTGATTAAGGTCTTTTCTTTTTAAAAGGCAGAATAGAATAACCGAATTGGAGGGTAATGATCACACTTCTATAATGCATTCTATGTCCCATAATGGGCCCCTCTTTTCACCTTTTCTCAAAAGTTGATGACAATTCATCACTATTAGCTTGACACCAAAGAGGAATTCAACCCAGTACGTTATTTATAGCCTAATTAATCTTGATTTGGCATTAACCTTCGCTATGTAATCATCATGTAAGTAGTCGCATTCAACCCTAGAGACCAACCCATCACCATATGGGCAGTGTGTGAAAGGAGGGTCCTAATTGATAGAGAAAAGTCCCACAAACACTAAGGATTATCATGCACTTGGAAGAAGTAGAATAAGCAATAAATGTAGCCATAGTTTAAGTACTCATTGACGTAGTAAACAGGAAAGAAAATAGGATTAGTTTCTTTGTCTTCACATTTTAAAAAATAGAACTAATTAATTATCACACATTTTTTTTAAAAAAAAAATCCTTCGTAGCAAATCATTTAAGAAAAATTGATAAACTTAACATAAAGGTGAAGAGAGAAATGATTGTCGTGATCTTGAGCATATACTAGGTAAACAATGAATTGTACTCATGTATGATGGATTCAGAGTCCACTGCCAAAACCAAAGAAATAGCGTGACATTAACATATTCGTTATTACATGAATATTTTCGATTTTTGTTTTGATATAGATGCTAGCTCAAATAGACCACATCAAATCAATGAATTTAAATGAAGAAACTTATTAATAGGGTTATGTTTTTAGGCCATGCACGATTAAGGATACTGGTTGATAAGGAGTTTGGTAGACATTCTCACTTGGGACTACCTTAAAAGGCTTAAACATCCAGGCCAGGATATTACACCCCATTCTAGGCTTTGGGGGATATGCAATAAACCCGATCGGTGTAATCAATTTGCCTCAACAGTTTAGGGACAAAATCAAATCAAGAAATCTAGAGGTCAACTTCCTAGTTGTGGATGTGCCCACAACATATAATGTCATCATTGGATAGCCAACTCTTCACAACTTAAGCCCGTAATAACACCTTACTTTCCCAAGTTCAGTACGAGAGAGATGATAGAAGCATGAGGAAGCTGTTTGGAGAGCAGTGTAAATGACCCAGGAATGCTTTTTAATCCGTATAGAGTCGTTGCTCAAGCGCCACGACCACTAAGAAACCATGCAAACCGGCCTCCAAATGAAAAAAGCTAAGGCTAAGCCCTAGTCACCACTGAAGTCCTAACTATCTGACCACTGAAGATCAGGGGCATCCTCGCCTAGAGGTAGCTAATGACGTAGAAATCATACCACTGGTGAATGAACATCCGACCTGCACGGTAGACCTGATAAAACTAACCTAAGATTCAAAATCTTAACCGAATGACTCGGACCCATATCCGACCTAACATCCAAAATAGGCTCATCCGAAGTGGTCTTGAAATTTGAATTGACCCGACCTGAACCATACTCAAAATTTTCTACAAAGTTGCTTATTTTTGCATAATAAGCGTATTAGAGCAAAAATTTGCTGACCTGAAGCCGACCCATTTGGCATGACGTGAGTTTAACTTGTATTGGCCTTAAATGTACTTCAAAGTCTCATGATTAGAATGCAAAATAAACTCAATTGCAACCAGATAATGACTCCGATGCTCTAGGCATCTCATTATAGCATAAAACTCTTTATCATAGGCGGAATACTTTCTCCTTGAATCACAATTTCTCACTAAAGAAGGCTAGAGGTTTACCTTCTTGAGTAAGAACAGCACCTACACCAACTCCAGAGGCATCACACTTAATCTCAATGACTTTCTCAAAGCACAGCAAAGCTAGCACAAGTGCTTGGGTTAAACTCTTCTTGACTTATTCAAAGGCAGATTGGGCTTTGGGTGTCCAAGTGCAGGATGTACCCTTAATAACCTCAGTTATGGGAGCCATGATTGTACTAAAGTTCCTTACAAACCTCCAGTAGTAAGATGCAAGCCTATGGAAGCTTCGTACATCATGAATACTTTAAGGAACAGGCCAAGATCGAATGGCCATAGTCTTGCTATCATCTACCTAAATGCCATCTCCAATAACAATGTAACGTAAGAATGTTACCTCATGAGTGAAAAAGGCGCATTTTTTAAGGTTACCAAATAGCTTCTCACGTTCAAGAACAAGCATAACTTGTAGACCTGACAAAAATTGACCCAACTCGTAAACCTGACCCAAACCCGCTCCAAAATTTTAGGTTTTGAACACAATTTTCTCGACCCAAACGTAAAAAACCCGCAAATTAGCGGGTCAAACCTGACTCAAACCTGAACCCGACCGCTTGACCCGAACATTATATCCTTAGTTTTTTTATTTTTCTCTAATTTATCCCTCTTGATAATAATGGTAAGTCATTTTTATCGAATAGTTTAAAAAGACATTTTATAACTATTGCATCTATTTACGAAATAAGCAATAATAACCTTATTTTTTCTTCTCCATTTTCTAAACATAATATCGTATACAACTTTTAAATATGAAAACATTAAGCATGGGTGTAAAATTGCATGAATTAACCATCTAATCTTTTAAAAAAAGTTAATTTAAAAGAAGACAAGCATTAAAGATGTACAAGTCATATGATTATGTACTTAATTAAGCAAATATGTCTAATTATTTTTTAAATTAATCAATTTCTAATAATTTTAATTTTTGATGTCATAACTGCAAGATAATATCTTGCGTTTCTTTTATTCAATTTTATTTCATTTTAGTTCTAGCTAGTCTTGAACTATGATGCTAGTGGTAGGAAAAAGGCTAGCCGTATTCATACTGGGGTTGGCCCATTAATAAAGTTTTACCTAATTGGACATCGGTAGGTTAGTTAATAAAAATATTAAATTATCAAATAGGTTATTAGCGGTCAAACTAGTATAACCTATTAAAATGCTCTAGACGGGCTATCCCATAAAAGGGCGACCTGCTATTGACCTTTTAATGTGGTCAATCTACCCAAAATCAAGTAGGGCTTGATTCTTTGCCCGTCCATCCAGGATGTTCATATATTATAATAAAAAGTTTGAATATTTTTAATATTCTTTTGAGAAATTACAATTATTGTGCCTTTTCATTAAAAACTAACAATTTTGAGTAATAAATATGCAGAATTTTTGATTTTGAAAAAAGAAAAATAACTTATAGAAAAGGGCGCTCTAAATCCGTTGTATTGATCCGAAACTTGTAAAATCGAAATACACCCGCCTGTATTTTACCTGAACCCGTAATACACCCGATTCGTATTTTACCCAAACCCGAATACATCCGATCCGTATTTTACCTGCTGGCCTAGACTAATAGGTCTAATAACTTGTGAAGATGGTCTTGATGCTCTTGCTCATTCTTAGAGTAAATCAGAATATCATCGAAATAAACTACCACAAACTTGCCAATGTACGGCCTAAACACTTGATTCATTAATCTGATAAAGGTACTATGAGCATTTGAAAGACCAAAGAGCATAACGAACCATTCATAAAACCCTTCTTTAGTCTTAAAGGCCGTCTTCCATTCGTCACCTTTTCTAATCCAAATCTGGTAGTAACCACTTCAAAGATCAACCTTTGAGAGCACTTGAGAGCTATGTAACTCATCTAGCATATCTTCAAGTCTAGGTATGGGGTACCTATATTTGATTTTGATCTTGTTAATAGCCCTACTATCCATACACATACGCATTCCTCCATCCTTTTTGGGAACTAACAAGGCAGGTACGGCACACAGACTCAAGGACTCACAGATCAAGCCCTTTGATATTAGTTCCTCAACTTGCTTTTGAGTGTCCATGGTTTCCTTAGGATTCATTCTGTAAGTTGGCTTATTTGGGAGGACATAACCAGGAATGAGGTCAATGTGGTGTTGGATATCTCTTTTAAGAGGTAAACCCATGGGTATCTCCTAAGGGAACAAATGATAGAATTGATGTATGAGTGCTTTGGCTGCGGGGTGAGAGGGTAAAGGGGACTCTAATTTGTCTTGGATATTCAGTATCCATTCTTTAAAGGCCTTGAATTTATAATGGGAGGCCTTTAATAATGGCTCACTAAAAATAAGGAGCAAATCAGATTGGTTTGGTTTTTTTTAAGCTTATCATGGTGGAACTTAAATGGGAATGAAGGGACTAAGATAATCTTCTTTTCCTCCTTAGTAAAGGAGTATGTATTCAAGAAGCCATTATGCATTAGCTTATGGTCATATAACCATGTCTTCCCAGGAGGATATGACATGCATCCATGGGAATAACATCACACCAAAGCTCATCTTGATAGTTCTTTCCAATAGAGAAAGAAACAAGGCACCGAGAGTTCACTTGGATACCCTCGCTTTGATTCAGCTATTCAATGTTGTAGGGGAGTGGATGAGTCATCGTTTGTAATCCTAGTTTTTCAATCATGCTAAGAGAAACTAAATTTGCACAGCTCCCTCCATCAATGTTAACAGAACGTACTTTCCCTTGAACTGTACAATGGGAATGAAATATATTCTCTCTTTGCTCATCTTTAGCTCCTTTCTGGCCACTCAAAACTCTTCTCAAAGCCAACATTTCTCCTTCATCAGCCTTCTCCATTACCTCTTCTTGAGTTTCCTCAAGGTCATCCTCAAAATCTTCCTCCTTTTTCTCCTCCTCAAACACCTCTTTTATGGCTGCCCATTCCGCTACAGTGATTACTTTACGGTTTGGATAGTCCAAGGCAATGTGCCCAAGACCTTGGCATTTAAAGCATCTCCTACTGCTCAAGGGAACAAGATTGGGTCTATTTTATAGGGGTTGGCTCTTTTATGGAGTTTGGGTTCTTTATGGAAAGGAAGAGGACGGATTTGGGGGCTTGGGAATGGGTTAGAATTGCCCTTGTTAAAGGGTTGGTTCCGGGTAAAGGGTTTTGTGTTTTGAGGTTTAGGGGGCTTTCTACACTTCTTTTGTTGCTCAACTTTGTGAGCAAGCACTCACACTTCATCAAAGGTGGTATAAGCTTACAAATCAACTATATTAGCATACCTATGGTCAAGGCCTCCTAAGTACCTAACTGTAGTTTGCTCCTCTTGTTTTTGGAGATCACACTTAATGGCAAGCTTTTTAAACTCATGAGTGTACTCCTCTATATTCAAGTTACCTTGTGACAAGTTATGAAGTTGAGAATAGCAATCTTAAACATAGGTTGGGGGTAGAAACTGAGCCTTAAGCTTGGCCTTCATCTTCTTCCATGTTCTGATCCTTGCTTTCCTCTCTGTAACTCGTTTGGCATATAGGTCTATCCACCAAAGGGCGGCGTATTTTCTGAGCCTTAAGGCCACCAATTTCACCTTCTTATCTTCTAAAACTTCCTTGTACTCAAAAACACGCTCTACTATGTGCATTCGATCTAAGAATTCTTTAGGATTAAGCTTGCCTTCAAACTCGGGAATCTCAACTCTAAAGTCATTAGAGTTACCTTGAAGCCTTGGTTTTGGCCTTGCCATCCTTAGGGGTTCATCCTCACTAGATGAACCAAAAGTATGTCTAGCCTCTCATTCTTGCCTTCCAAAGTCAGATTGGTGAGGTTCTCTGCACATCTTTTGCTTTTGTTTCAAGAAGGCACCAAGCTATTTTCTCAAGTACTCATTTTGAGCCATGAGTTCCTAGTCATGTTGGGCATCCTCATTGATTTTCCTCATCAATATCTCATTTTGAGTTGAGAGAGATTGATAATTCTTCATGACAGCCTCAAACTTTTCATCCAAGCTCGTACTTGAACTCATCTTGCAAGCGGCTTTAGTTTATATGGGACTTGTGTTTGGATTTGATGAGGGAATGAATATGGAAGTGTGAGGGAGTATAATAGGCCAAGAAGAAACTTAGCTTGGATACCAAATATAAGGGAACTATGGAGGGATTTCAACTAACACTCTAATCTGATTTCAAATGCAATGAAAGCAACCTGAAATCAAAGGAGAATCTAAGTAGAATCCGAAGAGATTGAGGGATAAATGAAAGCTAATATATACAGATATCACCACTAAAATTGAGTTTAGGGCCCTAAGCTTAATTAGGATACAAATATCACCACCTAATCAATGCTTAAGACTCACTTGATCACCATTCTAACCGATCTAGTTAGAGATAAGCAAGTTAAATATTTCACAGTTAAGTAAAGGAGCAATGCTCTCTTTTCCTTTCTTAAAATCATGAAATTTACTTACAAAATTGTTCACTTACAACCCTTATAGCCAATAATGCAAGCGCACAAGCTGCTCTAGCTTAGGGGATGAAGTTTCTTCAAGA
>NCQV01059763.1:18847-31292 GCA_002740545.1 Lophocereus schottii
TTTCTTATCCCTTTTCCCCTTTGTTTGAAGGGCTATTAAGGTCAATTCTAAAAAACCCTATAAGGACTTTTTATAGTCAATAAGCGTATTACCATCTAGTCCTTTAAAAACTATCGCAATCCTTACAACCCCACAGGCCGTTCACTATATCTTTAGCCCTAAGGGGTTAAGGGTCATTAACCACGGCCACCGACCATCGACTATATCTTAGCCCCCAAGGAGTTAAGGGTTGTTAAGCGTGGTCGTCGACCTTCGCTATACTTTATCCCCTAAGGAGCCAAGGGTCATCAAACATGGTCGTGGGCCATCCGATATACCTTTAGGCCCCCAAGTGGCCAAGGGTTATCAAGCACGATCGCAAGTCGTCCGTTAAGGCATTGAGGGGCCATCAAGCCTGGCCGCAAGCCGTCCACTATACCTTTAGTCCCCCAGGGGCTAAGGGTCATCAAGCACGGCTGCAAGCCATCTGCTATACTTTTAGCCCTAGAAAGGGCTAGGGATCATTAAGCACGACTGCAGGCCATCCGCTTTGCCTTTAGCCCCCAAAGGGGCTAACGATCATCAAGCACAGCCAGAGGGCATCCGCTCTACTTTTAGCACCCCAATGGGCTAAGGGTCAGTTACCCTATGAAAGGCAGAGTTCAGGATGCTGTAGGTTTTGCTTGTTGTTAGGTTTAGGGGCAAGAAACATGCAGCCGATGGTCGGACAATTGAAGCGTGTAAAAGTGAAATAAAAACTTAGACAAGCAGTAACGAGGAAGGATGTTCTCATTTACATCACTGGTTCTTACAAAGAGGAACCAAAAGATAACTAAGGAGCGACAACATTTATAAAAGCGAGAAGAAACAAGGAGTGGTAGCCCTAGATATAAGGGCCTTCATCATTACTAGCCATCTCAGCTTGGTTCTCTCCCTGTAGAGGGGCGGAAGGGTCTGGGTCACCTAGATCCACATGTGGAGGGTCCTTATATTAGAAAAGGACCTCATCAAGATCCTGGCAAAGGAGGCGAGGATGGCGTCGTCCTTAACATATTGAACCCATGGCTCAAAGTACCCCTTTTTACTCTAAATTTTCGAAGGGCCAAGGGTCTCGAAAAACTCGTGGAGGAATTCATTTCGCTCATCTAGACTGCACAGGTATCCGTGATAGTTGACCTCATCTACTTTCTCTTGATAAGCACTCTTTCCAGCATCGACCTAGATATTCAGGTCCTTAAGTTGGCGGTAGAGCTCCTGCTTCTCTTTCTCCCACTTCTCCTTCTCTTTCTTTAGCTTGTCCTAGCGCCACTTGCACTTAAGGATAGAGTCCTCTGACTTTTTCTTAGCCTTATAAAGGATGTAGATTTTCTCCTCTAGGTGAGAGACGGTGGGTATCATCCTCATGGCCTTGAGGGCTCGTGTCAAAACCTACATAAGATTTCATTAAGAAGGCTAAAGGGGGGCACAAAAGTCAAGGTTGAAAGATGCTGTAAGAGTGAGAAAAAGAATAGGCAAAGCGACCTTAGTGAAGGGAAAATGACCACATGCTCTTTGCTAACAAGTTGCGCATCAGATGAGGCAGAGGGAGCCAGATCCCAGGATTGAGTGAGCACCTCTACAAGCTATAATTTAACTGGAAGGTCAGACTCCAGGAAGTTGATACCATCCGCGTGCCTACAGGGAGACACTTCCAGGACCTATTGGTAAGTCATCTGGCGACTCCTCTAAGAGTTACTTAAAGACGATTATCCTTGAGCCCCTGCTCAAGTTGGCTTCGTAGGTCATCCCATTGGAAGCGCCCTTCTAAGAAAAGCCCTCTGTTAGGTGAATTTTAATGTAAAACAAAGTGCCGCAAGTATACAACTTTCGCTGTAGTACTTGAGGGTCGTTTCCTCAAGGACATTGAAAGAGATTTAAGTCATGACTAATCTTAAAGTAACATGAATATGAGACTAATTAATATAATGATAATCTTATCAAATGATCCAAACTAAGAAAACCAAATATCTTGAAAGACAAACAAAATAATCTAGCATCAAATTACCCAAAGTCCTAATATTAGCAAATGCAACATCAAAGCATTTAACTAATCAAATTCTAACTCATCATACCTCAAAACAAATTACAATGGTTAAAAAAAACGAACAATCAAGATGCCAAGGCTAACAACTAACAACTAGAATAAAGAACCCTTACAGCAGTACACACCAAAGTTAATTGGAAGAACAGAATAAGAAGATAGAGAGTGAAGGAGGCAGAGACTACCTCGCATCACTACAAACCCAATACTTGAGTAAAAGAAATCCAACCAAATTAATAGAACATACAAGCTTGAAGCAATCCATATTCGAAATCGAAGCTCGCACGTTTCCTATCTAGAATCAGTAATTCCAATTAACTCAACTAAATCAGAATTTAATCAAAATAACTGAAACTGAAGATTGAGCAATAGGGGAGAGGGATTCGAAGTAGGCGTCCCAAAATAGAGCAAGCAGGTGAAGCAACTTGATACACCCAAATTTAGAGAACAACAAACACAAAAAGAAGAAGAGGAAGAAGCTCACTAGCCATGAGACTCAGCAACTCCATGGATTACTCTTAATCACCCATTACCGACAGCCAACTCGGATTAGAACCGAGAAGAAGAACGAGATTTTAGCCAACAAAATCAGAAACAAGCTCCACAATTCTTAAACAATGGCGGAAACGCCATAACCTTGCTCATCAAAATGAAAATAGATGAGGGGGTTGTGACTAAAATTAAGCAAAACCAACATCCAAATCTTACAAAAACAAGCTAAAATCGTGAATTACAACCGGGAAATATGAAACTGTAGCATAATTACACGAAATTTGAAACCATTAGTCGATCTAAAACCAAACCCTAGCCCGAATTTATCAAACCTTAACTCTGAAAAATCGAAAAATGCATTTGAAATTCAAGCTTAAACTTCGAAAATTAAAACTAATCGAACCCTCAAAACCTGCTAACATCTTTTCTAGTGTCAGTACCCTTCAATTTGTACTCAGGTCCCCTTCAACTTCAGCCCTTGATTTGCTTGTGCTGTGGACAGTGGGATGGGGATGTAGCTGTCGATTGAAGCCTGAAAGGCGATGATGTGCTAGTGTTTTGATGGATGAAGATGGTGAAGTGGTGATTCATTGATGAGAAAGAGAGAGCTAAGTTAGAGAGAGAAAGGACATGATGATGAGGATGCGAATAGCGAAGCAGAGGAGGGGGTTATATCGGGTTTGAGGTACCCGAGAGGAGAGAAAAGGAGAGATTAAGTGAGGGATAAAGGAAAAGGAGATAGAGGTCACGTGCCTTGCATGTGGGGAGGGGGCTAGGTAGATAATTTAGGTGTTTTATTTTTTTTTTTCTATTTTTCTTCTTTTTGATGATGGATGACATAGGTTGGGCTTGAATCAACTTGGCCCGATTCTTCATTTCTGGCTTTTTTTTCATCTTTTGTCGCATTTCGATTCCTACAAAATCAAATCAAATCAAATAAAAACTTAAAAATAACAATTATAACGAGCATAAATCGGGTATAAAAGTATCGTAAAAATAACACATTTTTGGCATGAACAAATACCCCTATATTAAGATTTTGCTCGTCCTCGAGTAAAATAAACTAGACTAACTAAAAGAAAATGAAATATAAGAAAAAGAAAGTCTTAACTCACTATTGTAGGAATCACGATTGTATTTAGCGCATGCAACAAGCCCTTTAAACCCCTCGGTCTCCCAANTGGACGAGTGAGGTCTCGTGAGGGTTTTCAAGTGAAATACCCACAAAATTATTTCAAAAATAAAAGAAANNCTTTTTGGTTTTTTTTCAAAGTTAATATGTATAGAATTAGGGAAAGATATATACACGTTTTAATCAACTAAATCACCCATGTAGCCAAGATATCGACCTACATATATACAGAATGTACTTAAAAGTCCTGTACCCTATAAATGACATCAGAGCACTAATTTATCACCCCATTGTACATCAAGATTTTGAATCCATCCCAGTGCTCGTGTGCAAGTGTATCATCATCCCAAGACTTAGATTTACCATACTCAGACTCGATCTCACTTAATTGACACAACTATGTTGTTGACATATTAACATTGGAAGGAAGCTTTTTCAGTAACAGTATTGCCTCAAAGGGTAACACCCAATGGCACATACCTCAAAGGGTAACGCCCAATAGCGCATGCCTTAAAGGGATACTTGTCATTCCAAGTTTTATTTCATCTCTTTCTTTTTTTCTTTTCTTTATTCATTATTTTCTCCAGAGTAATCGTGTCACAAGTAAGTGGGAGAATCATTTATGGAAGCTTAAATTCTAAATATAGTGATGAAAGGATAAACAAGAATTGGATTACACATCTATAATGAACAATTTGAGTTAGAATTAGGGCTTGGAATGTCACACTGAGGTCGGAGACTTTTCACGCACATCCTACTTATATACAAGCTAATAACCAAAGCACATGGGATTTAAGCTAATCAAACATAGTACAAAACGTCCCCCAAAAACAAAACCCAAATTTTTTTGGACTTTTCAAAATTTTTCAAAGAAAAGTATGTACACATGGGTGCCCCACCTCCACACCAAAATCTCACAATGTCCTCATTAGGAGAGGAAAGACACATGAAGACCAAAAAGAAAAATCTAAAAAGAAAACACATATTCAAAAATAAAAACAAGACTCAAAAATAAGACAACCAATACATAAAAAGAAAAGCAATCAACTATACAAAAAGAAACTGGACTAAGTCAAAGAAGAAGAAGGGAGAAGAAAAGAGAAGAAGAGAGAAGAGGAGAAGGAATTTCTAGTAAACCAGGTCGGGTGCCAAGTACACCCAAGCTATCTCACATCACAATCACCGATCAGGGCTTAGTTCGTGGAGCATCAGACACCCCACATCTTCTTGGCTCGATAGCTCTAGAAATTATTTCAAACGCTGGCCATTCACTTTCAAGATGGCACCACTCTAAGGATCCTGAATTTCAACTGCACCATGGGGAAAAATATATTAGACAATATAAGGACCCGTCCATCGGGACCTCAATTTTCCTGAAAACAGATAGAGCTTAGAGTTATACAAGAGGACTTTTATTCCCGGTGCAAACTCCTTCCTAAAAATATGTCGATCGTGAAACAACTTTGTTCCTCTCTTTGTAAGATCGGGCACTCTCATATGCCTCAGCTCTAATCTCATCAAGCTCACTCAGTTGCACTCGTCTCTCCTCACCTACCTCAGTCAACTCATAATTGAGCTTCTTAATGGCTGCCAAGCTTTATGCTCTATTTCTATAGGTAAATGGCAAGGCTTACCGTGAACTACCTTATAAGGTGACATACCTAAGGGAATTTTAAAAGCCGTCCTATATGTCTAAAGAGCATCCACCAGCTTGTTAGCCCAGTCTTTCCTATTCCTACTCACTGTATTTTCTTAAATCTCCTTAATATGCCGATTGGACACTTCAACCTGGCTATTGGTTTGGGGATGGTAGGGAGTAGCAAGCCTATAGACCATGGAATATCTCCTCAGTAAGGTATCAAAAGATCTATTATTAAAATAGGTGCCCTGATCACTAATGATAGCACGGGGCATACCAAATCAAGCAAAGATATTCTCCCTAAGAAATTTCACTGCAATTTTAGCTTCATCAGTCCTAGAAGGGATGACCTCAACCCATTTAGAAACATAGTCCATAACTAACAAAGTGCACTCATTCCCAAAGGAAGATGAAAATGGTCCCATAAAGTCGATACCCCACACGTTAAAAACCTCTACAACAATGATGGGGTTCAGTGGCATCATCTCTTCTGCTTATTCTATCCAACTGCTGGCATCTAAGGCAACTCTTATAGTACTTACATGCATCCTTAAATAAAGTAGGCCAATAAAAACCGCATTGAAGAACCTTGGCTGCTGTCTTCCTACCACTAAAATGCCTCTCGCATGCCTGGTCATGATAGAAAGAAAGGATATTTCTCACCTCATGGTCAGGAATACACCTTCTAAAAACTTGGTCAGAGTAGTACTTAAATAGATAAGGGTCATTCCAAATAAAGAATTTCACAAGGTGGAAGAATCTATCTCTATCATTCTTAGTTCAACCCTCAGGGATCCTACCAGCAACAAAGTAGTTCACAATATCAACATACCAAGGATGAGGGAGAACAGCATGCAATTGCTCATCGGGAAAGCACTCAAAAACACTAGACTTACTCTCTCTATCATAGAAGATCCTAGACAGATGGTCAGCTGTAAGGTTTTCAGAACCTTTCTTATCCTTAATTTCACAGTCAAATTCTTGCAAAAACAAAATCCATCTCACAAGTCTAGACTTAGCATTCTTCTTAGAAAGAATGTGTTTAAGGGTAGAGTGGTCAGTATAAACAATCACATGTGACCCAATCAAATAGGGTCTAAACTTTTCAAAACCAAATATCACAGCCAAAAATTCTTTCTCAGTGATAGTTTAATTCAGCTCGGTATCATTCAACTTGTGACTAGCATAGTAAATAACATGGGGCTTCCTATCAATACGATGTCCTAACATAGCCCTAATAGCATAATCAGATGCATCACACATCAATTCAAATGGTTCTCCCCAGATTAGAGAAGGAAGAGTAGGAGTAGAGTTAAGGCTTCCTTAAGCTTAGAAAATGCCTTAAGACACTCCTTAGAGAAGTAAAATGGCACATCCTTAGCTCGCAGATTGGACAAAGGTTTTGCAATTTTACTAAAGTCCTTAATGAAATGACGATAAAAGCGAGCATGTCTAAGGAAAGACTGCACCTTTTTCACACAAGTGGGAGGGGGAAGATTAACAGGCAGGTCAGTCTTAGCTTTGTCTACCTCAATTCCATCTTAAGAAATAATATGTCCTAAGACTATACCTTTTTTAACCATGAAGTGACTTTCTCCCAGTTTAAAGTCAAATTTTCCCCCTATACCTCTCCAACACCTTTCTCAAATTAGACAAGCAATTATCAAAAGACGATCCAAACACAGAAAAGTCATCTATGAAAATTTTCATACATTGCTTAACTAGATCTGAGAAATTAGAAATCGTGCATCTTTAAAAGATAATAGGGGCATTGCACAGTCCAAACGACATTCTTCTAAAGGCATATGTCCTAAATGGACGTGTGAAAGTAGTCTTCTCCTGATTCTTAAGAGCAATAAAGATTTGGGTATAACCGGAATATCAATTTAAAAAACAATAGAAGGAACATCCAACCAACCTCTCTAGTATCTGATCTAAGAAGAGAGGGGAAAATGGTCTTTCCTAGTGGTAGCATTCAATTTTCTATGATCTATACACACATGCCACCCAGATTGAACTCGAGTAGGGGCTAACTCGTTCTTATCATTCCTAATCACGGTAATATCGGTCTTCTTAGGAATAACATGAATAGGACTAACCCACTCACTACCAGAAATAGGATAGATAATCCCATCGTCTAACCATTTCAACACTTCCTTTTCAACTACTTCTGGTAAAGTGGAATTCAAACGCCTTTGATGGTCACGGTGGCTTAGCATTGTCCTCTAAATAAATTCTATATTACACAATAGAAGGACCAATACCCTTGATATCCCCTAAAGTCCATCCTAGAGCTTCCTTGTTCTTCCTAAGTAAAGTAATCAGTTTGTCCTCTTGATCCCGGTCTAGATCAGAAGCAATTATAACAGGTAAGGATTTATCGAGTCCTAGAAATGCATAATTAAAAGAGTCAGGAAGAGGTTTCAATTCAAGAGCAACATGGGAAACAGATTTAATAGCAGGTTCAAAAACAGCAGTGAGTAGACAATTAGCAGGAGAGCATAAATCATCAAATTCAAACACATCATATTCAGGCTCATTTTATAAGAAATGACTCACACTTAGTAGCAAATACATTGTCATAAGCATCATCGAATACAGAATTCCCTACCCAGTTAAGAGTAGAAAATTTCATGTCATCAAATTCAGAAGGCTATCTTTGCATGATAAAGATGTTCAATTCTATAGTCATGTTGCCAGAAGACAGTCTCATCATACCATTCCTACAATTAATGAGGGTGTAGGTAGTGGCTAAGAAAGGACGCCTTAGAATCACAGCAACTTGACTAGCTAAATTGGACACCTTCTCAGTTTCAATCACAATAAAGTCCATTGGGTAAATAAATTCACCCACTCCAATCAGCACATCCTCGACTGTCCCCCAGCAAGTTAAATGACCATCTTAGTAAGTTTTAGCTCACCTAACTCTAGCCTCTTATACTCAGCAAAGCGTATTAAATTAACACTAGCCCCTAGGTCAAGCAATGCTCTGTGAATAAGTTGGTCCCGTATGACTATAGACAAAGTAGGGCAACCGAGGTCCCTGTACTTCATCGGGATCTGAGAAAGGATAGAATTAGCACTAGAGGTCAAGAAAGTCTTCTTAGGTACACCAGTTGCTCTCTTAGTCGTACATAGCTCCTCTAAGAATCTAGCATATGGAGCTATCTGCTGAATATCATCGAGCAAGGAAATGTTGATCTTTACTTGAGAGAAGGTCTCTCTCATCTTGTCAATGTGATCTTGATCTTTCTTCTTTAGCCTACGTGGAAAAGGAGGTAAAGGCATCTGGATTTTCTCAAAAGAAGAAGGGGAGGAAGAATCCTTAGAAGGTGAAAAATTTGTCAAGTCAGAGGAGTCTTTCTCTTTAAGCTCCTCTTTTTCAGAAGGTGACTCAAGAGGGGAAGGGCTATCTGAAGCATTGGGGACAGTATTAGCAGCATCTCCTTACTGACTGGACGAACTAGTCTCTTGAGGAGAAGAGGGAGAAAAATTCTGGAAAAATTGGTGAGGGTACTTGTAAGGTTCATTAAGATTTTTGACTTGGCTATCAACCTCTCAACTAGAATAGAGGGATATAATCGCATTCACTTTCCTCACTGGCTCATTAGAGTTACCAGAAGAAGGGGAGCCGTGACCCTTAGGTTGACTCGGGAAAGTACCTGGTTCCTTAGAAGATGATGTTAACTGGAAAAACTGTTTGGTCATCATTCTCATCATTCTTTACATGTTAGCATTAATAATTCTCTTCACACTGTTATTGATTCTCCTCTCCAAATTACCAATATCAGTATAACCGGTAGGAGGTTGAACATGAGCTATGGAAGGTGAAGGTTTAGGCGCATTAGGCACACCTGAAAAAGTCGATCTCTAAAACGAGTTTGAAGCGCGAGAGATGGGTTGGGAGTTGTTTTCAGGAAACATTCCAGGTTAAGAATTAGGAACCGTAGCATTTAGTCCACTATTCCATGAAAAGTTATGATGATTCCTCCACCCTGGGTTGTAATAAAGAGAGAAGGAGTTATTCTTGGGTCTCTGGAAGGCCATACTTACTTGCTCTTGTTCAGTTGCTAACTGATGAGCAAAATAAGGATAAGCACTCAAAGAATGATCTAGGGCCTGATAATGAGAATAAGATACTATAAAGGTATGAGATAACTGGGACATCTGGGGAGATAACCCTTTCAACATGTTTTCTAAAACAGCAATCGTAGACTCTAAGTGACTTACATCAGAAACAGAATGCAACCCACCATAATGGGGACATTGGGCCAACAAAGTTTTCTAAAACAGCAATCTAAGTGACTTACAAATCTAGAACTCATGCTGTCATCACGAGCGGTTTCCCACTGCATGGTTTTCTCATCCATGTCCTCTAAAAACTCCCAAGCAGCTGTAGGGTTCTTAGAAAGAAAGTCACCCTAACACATAGACTCTACCATGGTCCTAGTCTGTTGGTCAAGTCCTTCATATACAATCTGGCACAAACGTGCTTGGTCTAAACCATAATGGGGACATTGGGCCAACAAGGTTTTGAACCTATCAAAATATTTCCAAAATGATTCCCTATCAAGTTGCATAAATTAATTCATTTCATTCCTCAGCTTAAATGTCTTGGCATTAAGGAAATATTTTCTTAAGAACAATCTTAAAAAATCATTCCAAGAAGTAACAGAATTAGCAGCCAAGCCATATGTCCAATGTTTAGCAGAATCTTTCAAAGTAAAAGGAATTAATTTTATTCGTACAACATCAATGAAAAATGCATCAGAGAACAAACTTCTTCGAATTTCCTCAAAAATAAATAAGCATCCTCTAAACCTGTGACTTTAGGGAGCATCTGAGTATAATGGGGTTTTAATTCGAAATTCACATTTGGTGTAAGATTAGGCATAATAAAACATGATTGCAATGCGGTCGTAGGAGGATAGAAAATATTACTCAAAGTCCTTTTTTGTTCCATATTCCCTAACTCAAGCTTAGGTTTGGGTTTGGGTTCTAAGTCAGGGTCAGGCTTACCCTTAATGAGTCTTTGATGTTCAGAGTCTCTAACCCAACTAGTCATATAAATCCCACAACTTCACAAAAAAGGGTCCTATTTTTGGTCATTGTTTCTCTTTCTATTATTTTTTTTTTTTGGATTTTTGAATTTTCTATTTTTTTCTTCTTTTTTTCTCAAGTACAAAATTAAATCACAATGTTTCTTAACCTTGAAGACAATTTACAAACAAGAGATAGCCAAATCAAAAAAAAACTAGTCAGTCTCTAAAATAAAGGTAAGACACATCCCAACAAAAACTAAATTCAAAATACTAATTCTAAAACTACAAAACACCTTAATCAACAAAACTATAAATTAATTCTAACTCGTTTGTTTTTTTTAGAGTTTTTCAATCAAATCTCAAGTTTTTCTAAATTTTTACGAGTTTTTGGATTTTTTTCAAGAAATGAACTAAATAAATCACAAGTAATAAAGAATAAACAAAGTAAGTCAAAGCATAAGCAACTAATAAGAACGAAACTAAGAAAAAGAAAAATGCTCAAACTGAGGGAAACATAAACTTGCAACTTTTTCTTAGGCTTCTTAAATTTTTCAATTTTTTTGTGGTTTTCAAGTTTTTCTAATTTTTTTTTCAATTTTAGGCTTTTCCCTTTTTTGGATTTTTGAATAATTCAAGCAATGTACTAAATCAAGTCACAACTTAATAATGTAATAAAACAACCTACTACCAAAGTATCTACGAAAAGAAAATGCAACTTAATCTAACGTCGTCGTCTACGGTAACTGCGCCAAAAACTTGTTAGGTGAATTTTAATGTAAAATAAAGTGCTGTAAGTATGCGACTTTCGCTGTAGTACTTGAGGGTCATTTCCTCAGGGACGATGGAAGAGATTTAGGCCAAGATTAATCATAAAGTAACATGAGTACAAAACTAATTAATATAGTGATAATCTTATCAAATGATCCAAATTAAGAAAACCAAATATCTTAAAAGACATAAACAAAATAACCTAGTTTCAAATTACCCAAAGTCCTAATATTAGCAAATGTAGCATCAAAGCATTTAACTAATCAAATTCTAACTCATCATACCTCAAAACAAATTACAATGGTTCAAAAAAAAGAACAATCAAAATGCCAAGACTAACAACTAACAACTAGAATAAAGAACCCTTAAAGCAGTACACCAAAGCTAATCAAAAGAACCAAAGTTAATTGGAAGAACAGAATGAAGAAGACAGAGAGTGAAGGAGGCAGAGACAATCCAACCAAATCAACAGAACATACAAGCTGGAAACAATCCATATTCGAAATCGAAGCTCGCACATTTACCATCCAGAATCAGTAATTCCAATTAAGTCAACTAAATCAGAACTTAATCAAAATCAGAATCAGAACTTAATCAAAATAACAGAAATTGAAGATTGAGCAATAGGGGAGAGGGATTCAAAGTAGAAGTCCCAAAACAGAGCAAGCATGTGAAACAGCTTGATACACCCAAATTTAGAGAACAACAAACACGAAGAGAAGAAGAGGAAGAAGCTCACTAGCCGTGAGACTCAGGAACTTAATGGATTACTCTTTATCACCCATCGCCGACAACCAACTCGGATTAGAACCGAGAATAAGAACGAGATTTCAGCCAACGTAATCAGAAACAAGCTTCACAATTCGCTAACAATGGCGGAAACGCCATAACCGTGCTCATCAAAATGAAAACATGGGAGAGGGTTGTGATCGAAATTAAGCACAACCAACATCCAAATCTTAAAAAAAAAGCTAAAATTGTCAATTATAACTGGGAACCATGAAAATGCAGCATAATTACACGAAATTTGGAACCATAAACTGATCTAAAACTAAACCCTAACCCGAATTTATCAAACCCTAACTTTGGAAAATCAAAAAACGCATCTGAAATTCAAGCTTAAACTTTGAAAATTAAAACTAATTGAACCCTCAAAACCTCAAAACCTCTTTTCAAGTGTCGGTACCCTTCGATTTGTACTCAGGTCTCCTTCAACTTCAGCCCTTGATTGCTTGTGCCGTGGACGGTGGGAATGGCATGTATGTGTCGATTGAAGCGTGAAAGGCGGTGATGTGCTGGCATTTTGATGGATG
>NCQV01059765.1:6702-18688 GCA_002740545.1 Lophocereus schottii
ATATCGAGAAATTGGAGAGGCTTCTAAAGGAATTAGGCCAGAGTTAGATTTTAGGGTTTGCATTTTTTATATATAGTATTTAAGTGGGTGGCGGGTCGGGTGATGGGTCGGGTGGACCATCACCCGAATCCGACCCGATCCATCACCCGGTTATCCATCACCCGTTTAATTCACCCATTTAGTAGGATTTTCATCCGATTTTTCGAGTTGGGTGAGTCGGGTGTCCATCGGGTTTGGGTGAAATTGCCAGGCCTAACTGTTGTAGATGTCTCGTGAGACTTTGAGCCTTTAGAGACTGTTCATCATTGTTAATCTCATATTTTCTTTCTTGTGTGACTCTTCTTTGACATCATTTCTCTAGTATTTGTCTTGATTCTCATTCAAGGCCACATTTCGCATATGCATTTAGGCAATATGATTGAGACATTTTTCTTTCTTTGATTTATTTGAAACCCACAGCCAGATAGCCACCCTTGTTGTGTATTTTATCCTTTGTTAGCCCATTTGAGCCTATAACCATTTTTTCTTTATTTAAAGCTCCTACTTTTATCCCATGGCCAAATACTTGTCTTACCCTTAAGCCAAGGCTAGAGAAGCGTTACATTTTTTTGCATCAAGTTTGAAAAGGCATTAGTAAGGTGGATTGTTATCCGTTTCAGTGAATTTTGGCTGTTTGGTGCAAAGAATGCAAACGTTTGATAAATCGTTGCTTTATTATATAAAGTTTTGAGAAGAGTTTAATTTTAAAGTTTGGTATAGAATTCTCTTGGATATTCCTCTTTGAAAAAAAAAGGAAAACACAAAAAGAAAAAAAAAAGAAGAAAAGAAAGCGAAAATTTTTTTTCGAAGAGAGTAATTAGCCTTGGAGGGAGTGTAAGATATTTGTGATTTTTGACTCTATTGCTTTTCATTTTGGAATTTATTTTTGTTGATGAGTTAATATGTGTAATGCCCCCAAACGAACATAAATCACTGTTTGCATTTCTTTCATTAATTTCCCCAATTAGAAATGATAACCTAAATGATTAGGTGTTACTGTCGTCCAATAAGGACAAGGCTTTACTAATACATAATAAATTTATCCATAATAATTAATGTTTACCATCAAAGGCATTTACACCATCACAACCCATCAGATCATTTGGACAAATATGGAAATTGTTCTAGCAACAAAACCATTCAAACATCTCAAGGATTACATCAAAATATAGAATTCTGATACAATATACAGTCTCAACACCAAAATATATTACAATACAGTGTTATAAACATCTCAACGATAATACACTACTATTTCATATAGACTTTCTGGCTCACTTATCATCTTCAGCCGTCCTGTCCCCTTGAGGGCGATTCACTGAACAATTTCCTAAAACAAAACATGAAAACATTTTGAATTGTGAGTCGAAGCTCAATACATGCATTCCTGCATTGTTAAACATTCATGAAAAATTGGTTGGGCCCATATTCCAATACATTTTTAATTGAAAACAGGGAATGAGATAAATATAAAACTGCATTGTCAATTATTATCTGATAGTGAAGCCCAGGTAACTGTCAGGATCTGAAGACAGGTCTACACCTGCCAAGCCGATTGGGACCTGGCCTGAAACCATACAGGTAACTGAAGGGCTATGCACTGTAACTGATAACTGATGGGGTCACTAATTACGTGATAAGTCACTGATTAAACTGATTCATTGATTTACTTACCGAACATCATAATTTCAATAAATACGTGCTGATTTCTAAAGATATAGGCAATAAACGTACTTGGAATTTTTAAATGTAAGCTCACTGAATAATATTATGCACAAAAGTGGAAGGAATGATAGATTAGGCCCTGATTCTGTACAAAATTATCATTGTAGAAACATACGATTAGCAAAAATATTTATTTTCATAACTAATAATTTAGGCTTAGGAAGAATGACTTATAACTTAATCATCTGACTTCTGATTAAGACTCAAAAACCTAATATAGAAAGCTTAGAAGTCCCAAAAATCTTTCATTCAGAACACTAAGCTTGATTCCCACAATAGAATTCCCACAATGAGGCTAGAACACAAGCAATTTTGGTCCATTCTGTGCAGTTTTGGTAAAACGATCATCACTTTTTCCAAAGAAGTCGGATTAAGGCGATTCAAGAGGCATTTCAAAGCTAGCCCATTGAACTATCTACCTACCAAAAATCAAAATTTTGAAATGGGCCAATCACTAACAATTTAATCGTGAACTCTGTCCTGTTTTTCTGAAATTTTCAGCCTCATTGTTTTGACTTTTCCCTCTGTTTTTTACACAAATTCTCATGTTAAACCATTCCTTAAAAGCATTTAAACAAGTTTTGGTCCATCCCAACATCATAAAAAATCACCACACTCAATTTCACTTCATAATCATATCCAATAAAGATCATTTTTTAATCTAATGCACATGTAGACCAAGCTTAAAGCTAGTTTAATGCAAACCTTGTTTAACTTGCCCAAACCCTAGTTCATGGCCAACTTGGATTCAATCCAACTCATTTGAAATCACCAAAAACATCATCATAAGCATCAATAGATTGGAAGATGATCAAAATAAAGATAAAACAATTAAAATCCAACACTTTAACATCAAGCTTGCATAATTCACATCAACTCTAACCCTATCATTATCCAACATCAACTTCAACATCAAAATAACTCTTATTTCTTATCAAAATGTCATGATCAAAGATCATAAACATCAAAACAACACTCAAAACTAAAATAAAAAGCAAAACCAACAAAATTAAGTTTCAAGATTACTCACTTTGATTGAAAATAAGTAGAGATGGAGATGACGTTTAAGGGTTTTGATGATGGAGGATGGTAGCTTGAGGTACTAGGATGTTGGGGGAGAGTCGAAAATCACCTAAGCTGGCCAGAAAATTGGTCAGAAACAACCCAAGAAGTGCTTCCCTGCTGCTGCCATGAGGGAGGTGAGAGAGGAGAGAGAAAGTAAGCTTTGGATTGAGTTGTGTGTGTTTTGACTAATTAGCTCACTTGGCTGAAATTTTATCTAGTAAAGCCAGCTTTTTAAGCTAACCACGGTTAAGTTTAACCATGGTAATTGGTTAGATTAATAGGCAACTTGTTGGGGCTTCAAACCGGCTAAAATTAGTTAGGTTTGGGAATAAAATGCTTCATAACGGTTATGTTTTTACGAAACTAAAAATTAGAGCTTTGTAATGTTATGGAAAATAAAATAAATTACTTCGATTAAATTTGTTAGGGCCTACTATCAATTCTTCCACAGTTTTTGTTAATCAATTAAATTAATAAATAAAATCCAAATTGCCGAGTGAGGGCCTAAAAAAAATTGCACCAGGGTGAATAAATAAAGTAAATGAATATGAGAGAGGAAAAAGAAATTGTAAACATGAGGTAATTAAATAAATAAATATAATTAAATAATTTTAGGGTTGGGCTATTATAGTCTTCCCCCCTTAAAGAGTTTCGCCTCGAAACTTATGACTTTTCCATGTAATGCAAGATTTCCTCGAATAATTGTGTATATTTGGCTTTCATTTCCTCTTTAGTCTCCCAAGTGGCTTCTTGGGAGGTATGATTTGACCATAGCACTTTGACTAGAGGTATCTGCTTATTACGCAACTGCTTAATCCTATAGTCCAGTATTTGGATTGGTTGCTCTTTATATACTGAATCCGCAGTGATTTCAATAGGTTCAGATGCAATGTCGTGGTTTGGATCTGGCGTATCCTTTGTAAGCTGAGAGATGTGAAACACGTTATGCACGTGTTCCAACTCTACCGGTAGATCCAAATGATAAGCTACAGGATTCAATTTTTCAATGATTTCATATGGTTTAATATATCTTGGACTCAATTTGCCTCGTACCCCAAACCTTTTGATATCCTTAGTTGGCAATACCTTTACAAAAACTTTATCGCCCACTTGAAACTCCAAAGGCCTCCTTCTCTTGTCCGCATAACTCTTTTGTCGACTCTGGGCAACCTTAATATGCTCTCGAATCCTTCTTATTGTTTCCATGGTTTCCTAGATCATTTCAGGGCCTAAAATCAATGCTTCATCCAAATCACTCCAACACAGTGGGGTTCTACATTTTCTCCCATATAGAGCCTCAAACGGGGCCATTCTGATGGTGGGCTGATAGCTATTGTTATAAGAAAACTTCACCAAAGGTAAATCATCTTCCCATTCCTTTGGAACTCTAATACACAAGGTCTTAACATGTCCTCTAGAATCTGATTCACTCTTTTTGTTTGCCCATCTGTTTTAGGGTGATAAGAGATGCTAAAGTTCAATTTGGCCTCGAAGGCCTTTTGAAGTGCTTGTCAAAAACGAGCTTAGAATCTTTGATCCCTATCTGAGACTGTATCTAAGGGAATTCCGTGTAGTTGGGCTATCTCTTTACTATATAACTGGGCTAGCTTTTCAACTCCCCAGGTATCTTTGATTGGTAGAAAATAAGTCGACTTGGTAAGCCAATTGACTATAACCCAGATAGCATTCTTTTTCGAGGCAGAAAGGGGTAAATCCATAAAAAAAATCCATTGAGATCGAATCCCACTTCCAGGTGGGAATTTCTAGGGTCACAATTCACCCATGGGATGCTAATGCTCTGCTTTGACTTTCTAGGAGGTCAGACATTGTCTACATATTCTGTAACCTCCTTTTTCATATTATTCATCCAGAAGTATTGCCTTAAATCTACACACATCTTTGTGCTTCCTGGATGCACCAAGTAGCGAGTATTGTGAGCCTCTTCTAGAATCTCTTTTCTTAATTCCTCAGTTTGGGGCACACATAGGCGATTTTGGATTCACAGGGTTCCATCTTCATGTACTACAAACACAGGAGAATTTCCTTTCTCTAAATTTTGCTTTATTCTTTGGAGTTCAGGATCACTTTCTTGGCTCACTTGAATTTCTTCCACAATGGAAGGCTGTAAAGTAAGTGCTGATAATTGAACATGTGCTTGCCCAAGGGACCCTAGTCGGACTCCCAAGTCCTCAAGTTCTTTCAAGAGACTCAATTGAGTAATTACCACAGTATTTGAGCTATGTTGCGCCTTTCTACTTAGGGCATCTGCTACAACATTTACTTTTCCTGGATGATATTGAATTTGCAAATCATAATCCTTAAGCAGCTCAAGCTAACGTCTTTGCCTTAGGTTGAGTTTCTTCTGCATGAAGACATACTTCAAACTTTGATGGTCAGTGTAAATCTTGCATGGTACTCCATATAAGTAATGTCTCCAAATTTTCAGTGCAAAGACCACGGCTGCTGACTCCAAGGCATGGGTAGAATAGTTTTTCTTATAAGGCTTAAGCTGTTGAGAGGCATAAGCTACTACCTTATCTTTCTACATCGGAACACACCCCAATCCGTTTTTGAAACATCACTATAAATGGTATACTCCTTACCTTCCATTAGTAGTGTTATGATTGGCGTGGTAGTTAGTCGCTGCCTTGGCTCTTGAAAAGCTTTATCACATTTTTCGTTCCGCTCAAACTTGTTCACTTTCTTCAGCAGATTGGTTATGGGTGAAGCTATTTTTGAAAAGTCCTTGACGAATCTTCGATAGTAACTTGCTAAACCCAGGAAGCTTCTAATCTCAGTAATGTTAGTAGGCCTTGACCATTCCATGATTGCCTTCACCTTCTAGGGGTTAACTTTGATTCCCTTTTTTTTAACTACATGTCCTAAGAACACCACTCCTTCCAACCAAAACTTGCACTTCTTTAATTTACCATAAAGTTGGTGCTCCCTCAGTGTTTGTAACACCATCCTCAAATGATCAGCATGTTCATCTCTATCCGTAGAATAGATAAGAATGTCATCTATGAACACCACCACAAATTTCTCTAGGTAGGGTCTGAAGATTCTGTTCATAAGATCCATGAAAGCTGCGGGAGCATTCGTGAGGCCAAATGGTATCACTGTGAACTCCTAGTGACCATACCTAGTTCTAAACGCAGTCTTTGGGATGTCTTCAGGTTTAATCCTAAGTTGGTGGTACCCTGACCTCTTGCAATTGGTCAAATAAGTCGTCGATTTGCGGCAAAGGATATTTATTTTTGATGGTGATCTTGTTCAACTCCCTGTAGTCAATACACAGCCTTAAAGTTCCATCCTTTTTCCTTACGAACAACACTGGGGTACCCCATGGTGACACACTTGGCCTAATAAAGTCCTTTTGCAATAGCTCATCTAATTGAAGGTTCAGTTCCTTAAGCTCAGTTGGGGCCATACGATATAGGGCTTTAGAAATAGGTTGGGCACTAGGGATTAATTCAATTCCAAAATCAATTTCCCTCTGTGGGGATAATTCTGGGAACTCTTTGGGGAAAACATCCTCAAACTCACAAGCTACAGGAATATTTCTAGCTTTCTGTTCTTTTGCTTGGGTGTCAATAGCATAACACCAATATCCAATACACCCTTGACATAATAGCTTACTTGCTTTCATAGCAGAAATCAAAAGATAAGATTTTTCCTCTCTCTGCCCATAAAAGAATACTTCTCTCCCTTTTCATATTTCAAAATAACCTTAAGATCCTCGCAGTCAATTTTAGCTCCGTAGGTATGCAACCAATTCATTCCCAAAATGATATCAAAATCAGATAAATCAAATTGAATAAAATCCATAGGGAAGGTGGTTCTGCTAATGGTAATGGGAACAAGTTTATAGGAGATAGGGCATTCAATCACACAATCATTGGGTAGCTTGATCCTATAATTGGTTTCCATCCTCCTATCTTCTAGGTTCAATTGCATGGTAGATCGGGTGGATATAAATAAATGAGTAGCACCCGAGTCAAATAATACACAAAATGGCTTTGAATTTAAAAAGAGAGTTCCAATGACTACCGTACCAGAGGTGGCAGCTTCCTTCTTGCTCATCACATACACCCGCCCTACCATTGCAGACCTTGGCGGTAGGGCCCCTTGGTAAAGTGGGGCCAAGGGCTATGCTGCACCTTTGTCTACAACCTTCATCCTTAGGGGGCATGCAACAATCAGGTGTTAAGGCCTTCCACACCACATGCACTTATTGGTTCCTACTCAGCATTCAGCGGTAGTGTGATTTGTTCTACATTTCGCACAAGGTGCTGTTAAGCCTGTAGGATGGCTCTTGAGGGGAGCAAGAGTAGGTTTCTTCTGGTTCACACTCTCACTCAGAGTTCCTTGCTCAAACCCCTTTCTCTTTTGGTTAATTGGATTCAGTGCCCTCAACTCTGTCTTTACTCGTTCCATTTTAGCCGCTCGCTCATATAGTTCTTGGTACGTCAAAATTGGTTGCCTAGCTAACTGCTTCTGAATATAGAAGGCCAAATCCTCTTCAAACCTTCTCATTTTCAACCTTTCAGATGATACAAACTCTAGAATAAACCTAGATAATTCTATGAACTTACTGCCGTACTGCATCACAATCATTGTGCCACTCATCTTCAGCTCCATAAAATTTTTCTCCTTTTGCCTTTGGACCACAACAGGGTAGAATTTGACCCTCAACTCACTCAGGAATTTATTCTAGGTGAACTTAGGCCGTACGAGCTTATTCTTAACAGTATTCCACCAAATGTCAGCTTCACCGGTGAAATAATACATCCCAATGTTTACTTTCTTTTCTTCTGGGACTTAGACCATTGTAAAGATTTTCTCCATTCCCCTTACCCATTCCTCCAATACTACTGGATGATAAGATCCATAATAAACTTTAGGGTTGCGTCGTGCTACCCTATCTGGTAACTTATCTTCTTTAGGAGGGGTTTCAGTAGGTACTTGGGGAATTCGCTTCATCAATTCAACTACTAAAGCCAGGCAGTAGTACAGGTCCCCAATGTTGTTGGCTAACTCAGAAGGAATCGGTGGCATTTGACCAAAATTTAGTAGCATATGATGGGAGGCTTCATCACGCGATCCCTGGCCATGATCCGAAACGTCTTCTATATGAATGTCTACATTATTGTGTACTGATTCAGACATTCTAATCATAAATTAAAGAACAATTCAATCACTTGAATACCCAAACAAATAAGTTAAGAATGCCGAATAAATACATTTAATATAACTCAAAGATTATTGAAAACAAACCCAAAGCTTCATTATATCATTTCATAACTGCTTATTTATATAATAACTGCCTATTTATACACATGATTAGCAAGACATACTACATCAAACTGACTAGGCAAAGTCAGTTTTGACTCATACCTCAACCCCAAACACTAACTAGCCCCAAGATACTAGGTCTGCCACATTACCAAAAAGAGATACAGACCATATCATCACGGTCGGAGAGGATTTGACTAACTACATGCAATGTCTTATCCTACATAATATACATATATCCAAACCGACCATATTAGAAACAAACAGGGCTCAAAAGAAAACTATTAACACTAACCCCTAGACCCACCTAATGATCCCTAGCTGGATCGTAATCCAGGTTAGACTCATCATTAGGCTCTTTGCCTGAATTGAAACAACTAGTCGATGCCTCTGACTGGGAATCCCTAACTTCCTGCTCAACATGTTGCTCCACCATCAACTCATCGATCTCCTGATCCCACTGCTGCTCTACCCTATCTCATCAATGTCCTGATCCTCCTCGGGATCATCCTCCTCCTGATGGCCCTCGTCCTCAGAACTAACCACCACTATCTCTGGTATATTAGGGAGGTCTATCACCACATGAGCCTCCCCAGGGCTGTCAGACATCAATGCAATACCTGGTGTGCGCGGGAAGGACTGCAGGCGAGGGATGCGCCTGATGTAACAGAAAGACATGCTGTAGACTCTCCATGGTGATCCCCCTCTGATCAAACTCTTCCCTCAATGAGAACTATGTAGTGATAGTAGTCCAAGCCCCCTAAGCCTGAAAGCTAGGCCCATCCCAACTTGGGTTCCCTATCACCATATATGATGATAACGGAGCCTAAACTCCATCCGTGGATGAACTGCGGGTAAGGACCAAAGCAGTCTATGTGCACAGACGGTAATACTATGAAACTCAGAAAAAGGATCCTGTGCATGAGCTTCTATACTAGTGTGCAGTAGTGCGATGTGAGCAGCCACAGATGCACTCGACATTAAGTTAATAGCAAAAGGGTCCATCTAACAGAGAAAAGACATATATGAGAGGCATACATAATTATAATAGAGGAACATGCAAATGTAAGCAACCATTGTATACTACACTTCTAATGTCACTCTAACAGTATACAATGGCCCTTATTACCAACCATTTTCACCCTCTTATTGCTAAACTCCACATTCCACAAGGAAAATCTCAACTAGGCTCTGATACCAAATCTATAACATCCCAAATGAACATAAATCATTGTTTGCATTTCGTTCATGAATTTCCCCAATTAGTAACGACAACCCAAATGATTAGGTGCTACCACTGTCCAACAAAGACAAGGCTTTGCTTACACATGATAAATTTATCCATAATAATTAATGTTTACTATAAAAGGCATTCACACCATCACAACCCATCAGATCATTTGGATAAATATAGAAATTATTCTAGTAACAAAACCATTCAAACATCTAAAGGATTACACCAAAATATAGAATTTTGATACAATATACAGTCCTAATACCAAAATATATCACAACACGGTATTATAAACATCTTAATGATAATACACCACCATTTCATATAGACTTTCTGGCTCACTTATCATCTTCAGCCGTCCTGTCCCCTTGAGGGTGATTCATTGAACATTTTCCTAAAACAAACTATGAAAACATTTCGAACTGTGAGTCGAAGCTCAATACATGCATTCCTATATTGTTAAACGTTCATGGAAAATCGGTTGGGCCCGTACTGTAATTCATTTTTAATTAAAAACAGGGTATGAGATAAATATGAAACTACGCTGTCAGTTATTATCTGATAGTAAACTCCTAGTAACTGTTACGATCTAAAGATAGATGTACACCTGCCAAGCCGATCGGGACCTAGCTTGAAATCGTACGAGTAACTAAAGGGCTATGCCCTATAGCTAATAACTGATGGGGTCACTAATTATGTGATAAATCACTGATTAAACTGATTCATTGATGTACTTACCAAAACATTATAATGTCGATAAATACGTATTGATTTCTAAAGATACAGACAATTAACGTACCTGAAATTTTTAAATGTAAGCTCATTGAACAATATTATGCACAAAAGTGAAAGGAATGATAGATTAGGCCCTGATTCTATACAAAATTATTATTGTAGGAACATACAGTTAGCAAAAATGTTTATTTCATAGCTAATTATTTAGTAGAAGCAAAGTAAAAGCATAACAAAGGCTCAGGAAGAATGACTCATAACTTAATTATCTGACCTCTGATTAACACTCAAAACCCAATATAGAAAGCTTAGGAAGTCATAAAAATCTTTCATTTAGAATACCAAGCTTGATGCCCACAATAGAATTCCCAAAATGAGGCTAGAACACCAGCATATTAGTTTTGGTCTATTTTGCATAGTTTTGATAAAACGATCATAACTTTTGCCACAGAACTCAGATTAAGGCGATTCAAGAGGCATTTGAAAGCTAACACACTGAAATATCTACCCACCACAAATCATGATTTTTCAATGGGCCAATCACTACTAGTGTAATCACGAACTCTGTTCTTTTTTCCTGAAATTTTCAGCTTCACTGTTTTTACTTTTCCCTCTCTTTTTTACACAAATTCTCAACGTAAACCATTCCTTAAAAGCATGTAAACAAGCTCTGGTCCATCGTGACCTCATAAAAAGTCACCACACTCAATTTACTTTAGAATCATATTCAATAAAGATCATTTTTTAATCTAATACATACATAAACCAAGCTTAAATCTAGTTTAATCCAAACCTTGCTTAACTTGCCAAAACCCTATTTCATGGCCAACTTGGACTCACTCCAACTCATTTGAAATCATCAAAAACAAAATCATAAATATCAACAGATTAGAAGACGATCAAATTAAAGATAAAACAAGCAAAATCCAACACTTTAACATCAAGCTTGCCTAATTCACATTAACCCTAACCCTAGCATGATCCAACCTCAACCTCAACATCAAAATAGCTCTTATTTCTTATCAAAACATTGTGATTAAGGATCATAAACATCAAAACAAGAATTAAAACTAAAATAGAAAGTAAAACCAACAAAATCAAGTTTGAAGATTACTTACTTTGATTGAAAATAAGTAGAGATAAACATGAGGTTTAATAGTTTTGATAGTGGAGGATAGTAACTTGAGGTCCTAGGATGCTGGGGGGAGTCAAAAATCACCTGAGCTAGCTGGAAAAGTGGTCGAAAACAACCTAAGAAGTACTGCCCAGCTGCTGCCGTGAGGGAGGTAAGAGAGGAGAGAGAAAGTGAGCTTTGGATTGAGTTGTCTGTGTTTTAACTAATCGACTCACTTAGCTAAAATTTTATCTAGTAAAGCGACCTTTTTAAGCTAACCATGGTTAAATTTAACCATGGTAATTAGTTAGATTAATATTCAACTTGTTGGGGCTTTAAACCGATTGAAATAAGTTGGGTTCGGGAATAAAACGCTTCGTAACAATAACATTTTTACGAAACTAAAAATTAAAGCTTTGTAATGTTACAGAAAACAAAATAAATTACTTCAATTAAACTTGTTAGGGCCTACTATCAATTCTTTCAAAGTTTTCGTTAGTTAATTAAATAAACAAATAAAATCCGAATTGCCAAATGAGGGCCCAAAATAAATTTTCCACCTGGGTGAATAAATGAAATAAATGAATATGAGAGAAGAAAAAGAAATTATGAACATGAGGTAATTAAATAAATAAACATAATTAAATAATTTTAGGGTTGAGCTATTATAACATGGTTCGAGGAGGATGTAGTATGATGCATCGGAATTGTTTAACCTTTTAGTCTATGGCTTTTAGCTCCTCATTTCCAAAACCATTTGTTCCCCTCTTACCTTTACCCTA
>NCQV01059766.1:0-15643 GCA_002740545.1 Lophocereus schottii
GATTCGACCCGTACTTGCCGGTTGCTAGCTACAGCTACGCCGTACACTTGCGGTCAAGTAAAACTCCTAACATTACAAATTATGAAAGTGAGTGTTGTTAACTAACTACATATACCTACCATTACATTTCTTAAGTAGAATCGGGGTCTATTGTGCATATATATTATCAAGTGAGATTGCACTTTAAACAACTCAAGTACGTTCATTACCTGTATCTTTAGAAATCATAATGTATTTATCAAAGTTACACTATCTTGGTAAGTATATCAATAAATCAGTTTACTCAGTAATGTATCACTTAATCAGTGGCCCCGTCAGTTATTATTTATAGGGCACTCGTCCTTCAGCTACCCACGTGGCCTCAGGCTAGGTCACCCAATCGGCTTAACAGGCGTACACTTATGTTATATCGTAATAGTTACAAGGGGTTCACTAGTAGATAATAACTCACAATACAATTTTACATTGATCTCATGCATCGTTTAAAGTAAACTAAATTGTAAAGCCGATGCCCAGCCAATTTTTCAATGATCACTTAACAGTACATGAATGCATGTACTGAGCTTCGGCTCACATTTCAAAAATACTTATCATGTTTTATTTTAGGAAAATGGTCAGTGAATAGCCCTCATGCTAGCAAATCAGTTGAAGAAAGTGATCAAGGAAATAAGGATGGATCACTAATGATGTCGGTTCAAGAATAATTTGGAAATTGAATTTTGAGATCTTTAGTTGATGAAGTTGTAAACATTATGGAGAATCACTCTATTTTGATGTGCAAACCTTATGGTGGTTAGCAACTATTTGTATATGATTTGATAATGTCTGCATGTGTATCATTGTGATTTATGCTTACCTATGTCATATCTAGTGCACATGTTTAAAACCTTGTCCTTCTGGACAGCGGTAACACCCCAATTATCAGGTTTATTAGTTTTAATTATGGGTTTCATTAAAGAGTATACAATCAGTGAGACATGCGCATTGGGGGCATTATATTGTACTCCATGGCCAGCAAGATGTTTCCTTTGTTTACCTTATTGGAGTGTAAGATAATGTTCTTTTCAGGTTGATTTGTGCCCTAACCTAAGGTGAGCAAAACTATTTGGTTTTAAGCATTTAATTCGAGGTTTAGTGTTTTTCCCAATTGCCAGTCCACTGAAATAACCTATTTTTCGCGCCATTGGGTTGACCCTTTAAATTCGAATATAGGTCAAGGTGAAAGAAAACAAGGCCCTTGATTCAATGACAACATATTCATTAGAGGTAAACTCAGATATGTCTAAGTCCTTTTTGTCATATTCTACCTCTAATATAGAGGTTTTTTTCTTCCCCAATGGCGACTATCATAGGATCTACATTAGTAGTCACTACTACACCTTTGATTACCTTTGTTTTTTGTACTTTCTGCTATAGATTGGTAGGCACCACTTTTACATCATGTAGCCAAATTCATCCAAGTAGTAGATTAAAGGATTGTTAACTAGCATCATGGGTACATATTAGTGCTTGCAAGATACAGTTAGCTAGAAAAGCTTTGTTATGATTGGCTCCTTTAGACAGGAAGTCAGTATCATCAAAAGAGATAATGGCTTAGGATCCTTCAGTAGTAAAGAATCTACCTAATTTGCAACTCTAGGGTGTCATTATCTTATAGAAATAGTTTTTAAGATCATATTTTGAGAGAAATACCTAGTATTTAAAGGAAAGTAATTTAAAGTGGTTAGTATTCTACAAGAAATTGGTTTTTAGGGCCTTTTTCATTTCAATTCAACCCCAAAACTTTCTAAACTTTAGGTTTTTTCACCCTGAATAGGGTTAAAAGTGCAAATACTATAATTTTAAAGATTTTTAAGAAAATATGCTTGTTTTACTGTCTAAGTTACTTATAACGACTTTACCGATAGTAATTATCACAATTTACTACTTATGTGATAAATGTTATATTTTATATGATTATAGACCAACCATGGTCAACAACAATAATAAAGCCTAATTAAGGTTTTAACCATTACCTGAACTTACTCAGCATTAGACTCTAGGATTTTCCTAGCTTCAGGTTTATAAATATTACTAATCTCAATCATGCCCTCCTTAGATCAGATGTAGCACTAATTCCTTTCACTTCCTACCTCGGACCGTAGTCAGTAATCTACTTTTTATCTTTTTAATTATGGTGAAACTTTAAATAAGAAATTACAATATCTAAGACATAAAGTTTAATTGAATAACATTCCCTACAGGGAAACGACTTTTATTGAAAGCTTGAAAGTAGAAATATTACAATGGAAAGATTAAAGAGGGACTTAAAG
Organism: Lophocereus schottii; assembly: GCA_002740545.1. Classification (NCBI taxonomy): domain Eukaryota; kingdom Viridiplantae; phylum Streptophyta; class Magnoliopsida; order Caryophyllales; family Cactaceae; genus Lophocereus; species Lophocereus schottii. The sequence continues at coordinate 2,313 of NCQV01059766.1, forward strand.
AGATAAAATCAACAGAGATGCTTGCTCATATAGAACTAGAGAAACCCAACTTCTCTTTTGCTCAAGCATGTTCAAATGATTGTATCCCTTCACAACATTCAGCTTTTGTTATACTAGAGGAGATGGAATGCATTGGATGCCCTAATGTCTATAATGCATATATTGTTATAGGATACGCTCACAAGGCTGTAGTAGGATGCATTATTATTCTAACATGATACTCTGACAAGGTAATACATAATGGTGCATCAATGTTTTCAAAGCAGTGAATGCTTGCTTGACAAGATTAGTCATCCATATTGAGATTTTGCATGCTTTCTTCCCCAATTATGTTCAAAATCTTTTTCAAGTTCAAGATTCTTTCAATTATATTTTCTAAATAAATCTCGTAGATATCTCTTTCCTTTTTTCATAAGAATTTTTGAGTCAATATCAAAGATATAATTGAAGACATCTTATGAAGTTGCTTCTTCTACCTTCATATCATTATTAAAATCACTATGACAAACAAAACTAGCATTTCATAATGCATTAGTAACTTTCCTAGTTCAACAATTGCCCACATTTGATGGTAAATGTTATATAGGTGATGGCTCTTGCTAAAGATGGATCACTAACTATTTCTCATCGTGCTAAACATGGTTCTTGCCTTTGGTCATCGGGATTATTTAGATCAATTAATTGAACATGAAATGAGCTAGTTTTTCCTTTTCATTTTCATACTTCATCAATGCACAATGTACCTCAATATGTAGACTTCTATTTTCAAGATCTCTTTTGAAACGTACACTTTTGAAGCATAGTTAAACTTGAGAAGAATAGATACTCCAAACCAGGGATTTTTATAAGGTAAGCTACCATCCCATATGTCACAGCTTTCATGATATAATCATCAATAGGGATTAAATTTACTAGAAATCTAGCACCACCAACTCTATATCCATCCAAGAAGTAAACTACAGTACTCTATGATTCTCAAATATCATAGGAGTAATGATTGAAGTAGTTGATGCAGGCTGCATGCCAGTGGTTGAACCATTTTTCTTAAAGGCAGTAATTTCTTTTTGTTTGAACATCATAAGGATGCATTAAGTAATTCATTTGTAATTCTTAAAGGTTGAAGCTCTATACTATTAGATATGTAAAAGACAACAACCTAAAGTGTGATCAATTCTTTGTATGAAAATTTTAAAATATCTATACGAATTCTAGTAGAATGAGAGACTGGTTCTAGTAGTGATGGAATTTTGTTTTGGATTCCCGCCTTTTTGTGGCAGGTGTTCTGCTTTGACGATCACCATTCGCAAGCTCACAATTTAAACTATCTGCTAGAGAATTCTTCGATCTCTGTATATATTTAATAAAGAAAGAAAATTGATTAAGCCATAACTATCAACACAGGAGTCACCTTTGCACTCACATATTTGATAAATTCTTTTTTACAAAACCAAGTATTCCTTTGCAGCCAATTAGAAAAAGAAATGTTGGGCTAAAAAATATTAAGAACTTATGACTGCAAGGGTTTCTTCTTCCATTGTAGAATAGTTATATTTTGCTTTATTAAACTTCCACTACTGTATGTACAGAATTTTTTTCTCCTTCTTTGATTTTGAGTATTGCACTTCAATGCTTCTAGCTAGCATTTGTCTCAAAAACCAAATCATCTTCTTTATTAGGAAAATTAAGAATAAGAAAATTTTTATACATCTTTAAAGTCTTGAGCAATCTTTGAGTCACTAAGAGTCCATGTCTAACTTTCTCTCTTGAGTTTCCACTGTAATGGTTTTCTTAAATTAGCTAAATCCTTAATAAAATCTGAAGTATAGGTAATACATTAAAGAAACTTTCTAGCTGCTTCTTATCTTCAATCTTCGTAGGGAAATTTTTTCTTTTTTCTAAAATTTACTTTTGTAGAATGATTTTTCAAATTTTTTAATACAAACCTAAAAACTCTATTTCTTGCTCAATATAAATGTAGTTGTTCTTACCAAGGACAAAACCATGGTCAATACATCTTTAGATGACAATTAAAACATAATTTTTTTTCTTTTTTGCTTTTCTATCATCATAGAAAAGGCCAAAATATCATTAATGTAAACTAGATAATAGTGATTGAGATCTTTGAATATGTTATCCATTCTTCTTTGAAATATTTGAGATGCTTTTTAAGACCAAATGGCATCATCATCAACTGAAAATGTCCTTGAGGGGCATTAAAAGCAATTATTTGCTACTATCCGCTGTTGCAATTCATTTTTTAGAACCAAGAGGTTCCTCTAATTCTATTGAAAAGAACCTTTCGTTAAGAATGCAATAATCGTGAAAGACATTATTATCATTAATCTTTTGTAATTGATTACCATTCTAACGTTTCCCCCCCTTTTCTTCAGCATGACATTTCACCATGAAATCAGCACTTGTGCGAGGACGCTTACTAGTTCTAATTAACGCTTTATCCAAATGTTCTTTGATTTGTTCATCACATTCTTAGATATGCTGGTCTGTGTATGCCATTTGTTTGACTCAGATAATAGTGTTGGGATTTAACAAAGCAATATTTACAAATGTCTTATCTTTATTCCAAAGTTTTATCAAACTATCAAAGTAGAGTTCTTTGCATAGTTCATCTTATTGCTCAAAAATCTACTTTTTAATTGATAACTCAAGTAGTGAGATTGTTAGTGCTATTTTATATTGTGCAGTAACTACCATCTCATGACATTGGATGCATATGAACTCAATCTTCTAATGAGTGTCTGCTTTATTTTATTTATCAATAAGAACCAAGTGACTGGTTATTAATATGATTTAGCTTATGCTCCATGACCATGAAGAATATGACCTTTGAAAATTATTTCCAATAATCATATTATGAGATGGTGGATCCATAACCCACAGAATGGGTCTAATGCATTGGCCTTACACTATTTCAAAGGACAACCCTTCTATGGCTTCATTGATGTGCATTATGCTATTATTAACTATTCTTACTTATAAAGAATCCTTTCATTTCTTTTACATAAATTATATAAATAGAGATCATTTTCCAAAAATAGACGAAAAAGCCACTATCAACGTAAGCACACAACTCATATTGATTATATCCCTCTTAGCATATATTTAGTGGGATATAAATACTATGAGAATTAGTACTGATGGCTTCGTAACATATATCCAAACTCATATTTTCTGCTAATTCATCCTCATAAATAGGTTCACTAATGGTGCTTGTTTTCTATTAAAACTCTTGCTTCAATCTGCACTATTTCTGGCATATTCAAAACTAAGTCTACCCATTTCACTAGTCATGCTAATTGTATCATCTTCTTTACTTGTTGAAAACCCTTCTCTCCATTCTAATCTAGTACTCATACTTATTAATGTTTGGGTTTGATGATAACTTTTCCATTCTCATTGATTTTAACTACATTTTTCTTATTGATTTTATAGAATTAGCAAAGCTAGTTATCTAAGATCTATCAAATTTTATCTCCTATGTAGTGGACTTTATCCTTTGAATTTTTTGAATTTGAGTAGGATTTTCTAATTTTCTACTCCTTTTATTATGACCTTGGTCTTTGAGTTTATGATATTATAGAATTTGTAGATTATTTTCAAAAATATCTGTAGTGAGTAGCCTCCTCTCTTCATATTTATCCCAACAGTTTTTTAACTTAGTGGATAAAAAGTCTTTAGCTGATTCATTTTTAGGCTCACAAAATATCAAAGTCAGCAATTGAGTCCTACTGAACTATATCACGAATTGGTCTTATTCCATGTGATAACTTATTACTAAATTTGGTATGTCTAATATCACTGAGTAAAGCCTAAAGCTCGATATCTTTGCCATACTACTGTAATGGTGTAATTTGAACTTAGACACTTCCAACATCGATATACATGTACTTTCATTCAGTATTATTCCTAAGGATGTTTTCCCAGTTGATCATATTAACCTCTCTCACATCAACTTCACAATCTTTAATCTCTAGATTGCCTTCCATCATTTCGCATGCATACTTACTTTTTAATTGAAAGATAGTTTTTTTATAGGTCATATCTTTCTATATCATAGGAAGGACCCAATTTCCTTTGCACTGTTCATTCTTATTATCTACTATAAATTCTTTTCCTTAACATCCATATAAACTAATTAAGCTACTTTCCTTCATATGACTACTTTCTTCGGAATCACTTTCTTGGTATTCATCTTATATTACTATCTCAATAATTCCTTTTGGTGTTTTCTAGGGCAAGGTCTAGTGTTTGTTCTTTGCTAAGCCCAAAATAATGTAAACTATCTGACGTTTCAATAAGCGTGTTGTTGTTTCTATTTTTTCTTTCGTTTGCTTAATGTCTTACTTCTGCACATGCCAAACAGTTATAATTATTTCTAAAAACCCTTCGCCTTTTGGAACATGGCTTGTTATAATTCTTTCTCTTATATTTTTCTCCCCTCTACTTGTTAAAGCTCTTTCTCTTGTGAAATTTTCACTTTCTTCTCTTCTCATGGCCATTTTCCTATTTATAACGAGTATCCCATCATCTTAAAAACTATTTCTTCATTTTCCTTTGTTTTTAGAGATCAAGACATTGATCATTAACCCATGTTCTTAAATATGCCAATGATATGAATGACATTTGCGTTTTTAAGCCATGTGATGTATTTTTCTTTTATTGTGAAATTTGTGGGATAAGTCAATTTGTCATTAAAAATACCAAGATTTGTTTCATTATGCCTAGTTTTATAATAATATTGACTGAATACAGCAATACAATCTTTCGTATACCTCATATCTTAGAGTTCGATGTTATTAATCTCTCATTTAAACTCCCTACCTTTTTCGTCAATACGAGGATTAGCCCATATAAATTCAGCCCCAATTTCCTTGCATAATTTCTTGAATATAGTAGTTGCTTTTTCCATCATTCTTAATACATTCTTACTTTGCTTGTCTAATGAGTTATACCAGCTAACTATAGTACCCAAAAAACTATGTCCAATATAGTGTAGTAAATTTCCAGCAGCCCATAAGGTATTCAAGTGTAGGGCAATACTATTCATACCCTTCTTCCCTTGCTCAAATGTTTCTTCTCTATTACAAGTTCCATCCATGTTCAGGATGTAACACATTGGGCTAATTAGAATAAGGCTAATCTCTTTAAATGATGTGTTTCTCTTTGGGATGAACCCAAAAGAAAACTTGGTTGTTCGTCCTAGTGGAGCATATCTAGGTCTTATAAAATGGGTGCTTCTACAGGATGATTTACCAAACTCTTCATGTTTCAAAATTGCATTATTGTCTATGTTTGATTCAAATTCCTTGATATTGAGTTTTTTGCTAATCTCATTAAGCTCACTTTCAGTCACCAATTTACCATATTTTCTATTCATTTTCCTCTTTTCTTCTTCCAAAGGAATCGCTTGTAAATCTTCTAGTTTAATTGGTTTATTTGTTGATGTATTCTTCTTCTAACTGGGGATTATTTGTCTTTTCATTATCATCTGATGTTACTCATTGTTTGTTTACTATTGCACTAATGATTAAGTTTAAAACATCAAAAGTTTGCTCTTTGTCAAACACATTTTGTAATTCCTCAAGATTATATAGCTTATATTCCATCCTATTTTTCTTGTTCTTTTTCACCCTTTTTAATGATTATTTGACTTATTTTTTAATTTTTATATTTTGTAAAGAAAATGGAATTTCATTTTTTAGGTTTTGAAAGGACATTTATGCTCAAATGGAGTACTAATACCAAGATTCGATTTTCTACTATATCTAACTTCGTTGATTAAAGAAATATGGATTACATGCAATTGCTTCTTTAATTCCTTAACCTCAGTCTTAATTTTTGCTAATTTCACTTTTAATTTTGGAACTACATCAGTTATATAATTTAATTGTGATGCTTTGAAGTGGATCCCCCTACGATGTGCACAATATTAGAATAATTTGGACCATGATAAGTGGACGAAGATTCAAACATTAAATACAATTAATTAGCATAATTAACTACTAATTAATTTAATTATCTACATTATCCCTTGCTCACATGGAGTTGATATCATACAAAAGAGGAGTTCCAGTAGTACTTACGAACATAACATTGCATGTAGAAAATTGAATTTTTGAAAGTGTGTTTTTAAGAATCAAGGTAAAATACACAAGTATGAAAAGAGTAGGGCCACAGATGAGAACAAGAATAGTGAATTGACCCCTTAAAATAGTTACCACAGAATATATGGCCTTTTAAATCTATTTTAAAAACAAGGAGCCCTAAAAGTAGTTTCTTCAAAACAGAGGATACTTGACAGCAATTATTCTGAATCCCACTAACTCTTTAGGTGTAATTTCGAATAGAATAGGCATTTTTTTCAAAATCATTTAGCAATGTATATGCATGATTAAAATAAGATGTTAAAAGTTGCCATATTGTAAGGTCAACCTTAGTTCATTTGGGGAGGCTTAGGAGTGGATCTCATATGTTTTCTTTGTTAGCGTTAACAAAGACCTATTGTGGGTTCTCTTACGAAAGCTTATTTGGCATGAAGATTCCTCCCAACTAGGTAAAGCAATTAGTGTTTTCTTGCATGTGGTTGTCCCCCTTGACTTAAGCTGTTTCCATCAGGATGATGGAGTCAACCCAAACATATTTTGTATGATCAGCCCAAATTCCTTTGACTTCATGACTGATCAGGTCATTAAAAAAAATTATTTCTTTGGTGGTAATGTGTAGGATGTTGGTAAGTGGATTAGCCTAATTGTTTGGTTTTGGACCTAATAGTGTTCCATTGTTAATCATATCTTGGATTGCATTCTTAAGGATATAACAATAATTAGTTAGACAACTATATCCACAATGATGGTGGCAATAGGCATTCGGGTCCTAACCCTCAATTCTTTTGTCTTTGGTGGGGTCAACAATTAGCCTTATGGGCTTTAGGATGCCTTGACTTTCTAGTCGTTTAAAGGAATCTGATAGTTTTATGCCCAAGGGGTCTCTAAGGTTAGGGAGGTTAAGATGCCTCCAATACAAGGGCCTTATTTTTAGTGTTAGTAGATATGCTAGCCTTTTGTCAATATTGTAGTAGCCTTTGTTATTAGTGTAACTTGGCTTTGAGTCCTGTTGCATGTCTTCATCTATTAGCACGTTAGCCTTATGCAATTGTTCATATCCCATCCACTAGGGCAAGTAGTTTGTGAAGTTCTGCTTTTCTCACGGTTTGAGGACTTCAAAGTCTCACATGGGGGGACCAAGTTCAGTATTCTAAACATATTAAACGAAAAATTCTTTCGTTTTCTTTCCCATGTCTTGAAATTTTGTCGATCGAAGGAGTGATACCAATTTTCAAGATCTTCTCCTATGATTAAGGAGAAAATCTGGGGCAATGTTCTTTGTGGAAAGTGGTAAACTTAAGACATTTAGATAAGGTAAACTTAGGTGGTAATTTCCCTTTAGAGCATGGCACAAATGGACTAGTACCAACTAGTTGTTCTCAAATATACAAGAACTCCTAAGTAATTTTTCAACTTTTTCAACCTTTCCTTTGGTGAGGCTTGAACCCTTATTGATCGACTTTGGCTCACTTTTTCCTTTATTTTAAATTAGATCAACAATAGCCTTTTGTTGTTTGGCAATCATAGTTTGTTGATATTTCAATTTAGTATTAAACCTAGCCTTTAATTGGACCACAGTTCATTCACTATGCAAGGACTACGCTCAAACCTAGTTATAGATTTAAAGACTGAGAGCCTACATATGCTATCTCGTGTCAAGGTCAAGCTTGTGTCACTTTAACACTAAAGGAACTCAAAAAAAGAACGAAAAAGGAGAAACAATAAAGATTTTGGGAAGAATAGAGCTACCAATTTTTAAAAAGGCTCTCGATAAGGTGAGACCTAAAGAAATGAAAACCCTAATGTCCTAAATCTCCTAAAAAGGAATAGAATAAAATAGAAAAAGGAATGAAAATAAAAGAAGGTCAAGAAGATCCTCCCTAGATGAAATTCACTTTTTGGACTAGCAGGGAAGGCTCTAGGCCACTAGATGTGAACACCACTGAAGTAGTGATCACCAAGTAATAATGTGACCAACATACACATGAAAAGATTTCCTAATCATATGTCTCACATTTGACAAAGATTGAGTTCGGATTAGGATGTTGGTCAAAAATGGCATATGGCCTGAGATGTGGTCTCCTTCTTCAGTATGGGATGACTTTAGATGGCGCTTAATTCTTCCAAAGGGTTACTAAGGACGAATGTCACAACTAGGATTACTCTTGGAGGTAAAGCTTGACCAAATGGGATGAACCATGCAGCTAAAGGGTTCCCGAGAGCTGAAGTTAAATGCTTAAATTCGATGTGCACTATGGGAAGGAATGAAAGTTTTATGACATTGATCAAACCTCTATTGCAATGTAAGAAGGCTATCAAGATATTTTTTAAAATTTTAGAAATCAGTATTCAGTTGTAACCATTTCAGGTGTCACCTCCTTAAACATCCTAATGGAGTCACGACTGATTAGTTCTCAAGGAAAGTCACCTTTATTATTTGCCCAAACAAGGAAGTGCTCATAGTCATGCTCTAGATATTCATATTATTAATAGATGAAACAACTACATCAATAGATTCCTGAGTTGCAGCATTCTCATTGACCTTTCTGGGGAAAATAAAAAAACAGGGATTAGGCACCTGTTCAGCAGCGAATTTAAACTTAATCTTAGACTCAAAAGATTGCTTGATGGGCAGCATGGGTTACTGTCTAATGGTAAGCTTGATCTTCTTGACACCATTTGGTGTAGTCCAAGGGATGTAGTGGTATCTCCCTTCATCTTCATCGACTATCATTTTGGTGGGATTAAATCCTTCATCTGTGATGGGCAAAACCCAATCTAATCCTTATCGCTTGATCTAAACTAATCCAAAGCGCAAGCTCGATCAATTGTTAGCCTCATCAACTAACGAGTCTATTATGGACTCTTCCTTAGGAGGTGTAGATTCTTCCTCAATGAAGGCATAATGTTAAAATATTAACACCTAATACAATTTTCCTCAGATCAAGAAGCCATAGAATGGCTATCCCCTCCTTCATGGAAGAATTGTCCATTGAGAGTTGGAGCATAAGGGGGGAACACATAGTCATGTATTCCATTACTAGGAAGATGTTTCCTTTGTTTATGTTGTTCGAATGCAAGGTGGTGTTCGTTTTGGGTTGGGTCGTGTCCTAACCGAAACAAGTGAGTAAACCTACTTGGTTTTAAGCATTTAATTTGAGGTTTAGTGTTTTTTCCAAGTGTCAGGCAATAGAAATAACCATCTTCCGCACCCTGGCATTGACCTTTAAATTCAAATATAGGTCAAGGTAAAAGAAAGCAAGGTCCTTGAGTCAATGACTGCACATTCATCAAAGGTGAAATCATATATGTCTAATTCATTTTTGTCATGTTCTACCTCTAAGATAGAGTTCCCCCCCCCCTCTAATGGTCACTATCATAGGATCTATTGCTTTGATTACCTTTTTTTTTACTTTTTGTTATAGATTAGAAGGCACTGCCATTAGATCATGTAGCTAAGGTCATCTAAGTACTAGATTAAAGGATTGTCTACTAGGGTCGTGGGTACACATTAGTGCTTGTAAGATACAGTTAGCTAGAGAGCTTTATTATGATTGGCTCCTTTAGATAGAAAGTCAGCATCATTAAAAGGTAGTAAAGAATCCCCAATTTGCAACTCTAGGGTGCCATTATCTTATAGAAATAATGTTTTGAACCATGTCTTGGGAGAAATACCTAGTATCTGAAAGAAACTAACTTACAGATGTCAGTATTCTATGAGAAATTGTTTTTTGGCATTTTTCTTTTCAATTCAACCCAAAATTTTCTAAACTTTACGTTTTTCAAACCAAATGGGGTAAAAAGTGCAAATACTCTAATTTTCATGGTTTTTAGGAAAATATGCTTGTTTAATGTCTAAGCAACTTATAACGACTTTACTAATACTAGTTATCATGATTTACTACTTATATCATAAACATTATATTTTCTATGATTATAGGCCAACTATGCTTAGCAATATAATAAAGCTTAATTAGAGTTTTAACCAATACCTGAACTTAGCCAGCATTGGACTCTAGTATTTCTCTAGCTTTTAGTTTACAAAGATTAATAATCTCAGCTATGCCTTCCTTAAATCAAGCATAGCACTAATCCGTTTCACTTCCTAGCTTGGATCATAGTCAGTAATCTGGTTTGTATCTTTTTAAGTATAGTGAAACATTAAATAAGAAATTATAATATTGAAGACATAAGGTTTAGTTGAATAATATTCCCTACAAGGAACCTTCTTTTATTGAAAACTTGCAAGTAAAAATATTACAATGAAAAGATGAAAGATGGACTTAAATAGCTAAGATAAATAGAGATGATTGCTCACATAGAACTGGAGAAACTCGACTTCTATTTTACTCAAGTGTGTTCAAATGATCACATCCCTTCACCGCATTTGGCTTCTACTTTTATAGAGGAGATGAAATACATAGAATACCCTAATGTCTATAATACATATATTGTTGTAGGATACCCTCACAAGGCTATAGAAGGCTGCAGTGTTATTCTAACATGATATCATAACAACGTAGCACATAATGGTGCATCAATGTTTTTCAAAGCAGTGAATCGTTGACAAGATTAGTCATCTATATTGAGATTTTGCATGTTTTCTTCCCCAATTATGTCTTCGAATCCATCATTAACTAGATAATCATCAAAATCTTCATCAAGTTCAAGATGCTTTGGATCTTATTTTTCAAATAAATCTTATAGATATCTCTTTCGTCTTTTAATAAGAATTTTCGAGCCTATAGCAAAGAGATAATCAAAGGCATCTTTTGAAGTTGCTCCTTCTACCTTCATATACTTGTTGAAATCTCTATGATAAACAAAACTAGTGTTTCCACAATGCGTTAATATCTTTCCTTGTTTAATAATTGCCCACATTTGATGCTGAATGATACAAAAGCAATTACTCTTACTAAAGCGGGATCACTAAGTATTTCTTATCATGCAAAAAATGATTCTTCTCTTTTATCCTGAAGATCATTTAGATCAACTGATTGAATAAGAAATGAGCTGGTTTGGCCTTTTCATGTTCATACTCAGTCAATGCACAATGTACCTCAATATGTAAACTTTTATTTTTAGGATCTCTTTTGAAATATGCACTTCTGAAACATAGTTAAACTTGAAAAGAATAAACACTTTGAATTAGGGATTTCTGTAAGGTAAGCTACCATCTCATATGCCTAGGCTTTCATGATATAATCATCAATGGGGACTGAATTTGCTAGGAATCTAGCACCACCAACCCTATATCTATTAGGGAAGTAGACTATAGTACTCTATAACTCTCAAATATCATAGGAGTAATGTTTATAGTAGTTGATCCACGTACATGCCAGTTGTTGAACTATTTTCCTTAAACATAGTAATTTTTTTTTGTTATAACTTCATAACGACACCTTAAGTAATTCACTTATAACTCTTAAAGCTTGAATCCTTGTACAATCAGATATGCAGAAGACAACAATCCAAAGCGTGATTAATTTTTTGCATGAAATTTAAAAATATCTATAAGAATTCTACTAAAAAGAGGGACTTATTCTTGTGGTAATGGAGTTTCACTTTGGATTCCCTCCATTTTTGGGCAGGGGTTCTATTCTGATGCTCAGCATTGACAAGCTCACAAGTAAAACTATTTGTTAGAAAATTCTTCGATCTCTGTATGTATTCAATAAAGAAAGAAAATTAGTTAAACCATAATCGCCAACGCAGGAGTCATCCTTGCGCTTACATATTTGATAATATTTTTTTTTTTTTACAAAACCAAGTATTCTTTGCAATCAATTTGAAAAAGAAATGATTTTTCGGCTAAAAAATGTTAAGAACTTTTCAATTTCCCTTATGACTACAAGGATTTCTTTTTCCACCATTGGATCGTTGCATTTTGCTTTGTTAAACTTCCCCGACTGTATTTGCAAAGTTTTTTCTCCTCCTTTGATTTTGAATATTGCACTCTAATGCTTATAGCTAGCATTTGTCTCAAAATCAAATCATCTTCTTCATTAGGAAAATTAAGAATAGGATGATTTTTATACATCTTTTTAAAGTCTTGAGCAATCTTTGAATCACTAAAAGTCCACAGTCTAACTTACTTTCTTGAGTTTCTACTACAATGGTTTACTTAAATTAGCTCAATCTTTAATGAAATTTGAAGGATAGGTAATACATCAAAGAAACCGTTTTAGCTGCTTCCTATCTTCAATCTTTGTAGGAAATTTTTTCCTTTTTTGTAAAATTTGCTTTTGTAGAATGATTTGTCCAACTTTTATTTATAAAAAACTGAAAAATTTATTTTTTTCTCAGCATAAATGCAGTTGCTCTTAACAACAACAATAACATGGTCAATGCATCTTTAGATGACAGTTAGAATGTCACTTTTTTTTCCTATCATCATAGAAATGACAAGAATATCATTGATGTGAACTAGATAATAGAGATTGAGATCTTTAAAGATGTTATCCATTCTTGTTTGGAATATCTAAGGTACTTTCTAAGACCAAATGGCATCATTATCCACTCAAAATGTCCTTAAGGGGTATCAAAAGTGATTATCTGCTAGTATCTACTTACAGTTCATTTTTGAGAACCAAGAGGTTCCTTCAATTCTGTTGACAAGAACCTTTCATTAAGAACGTGATAATCGTGGAAGATGTTATTATCATTAAGCTTTTGTAATTGATTACCATTCTAACATTCCTCTTTTCCTTAGCATGATGTCTCACCATGAAAGCAGGACTAGTGTGAGGATGCTTACTAGTTCTAATTAACGCTTCATCCAAATGTTCTTTAATTTGTTTGTCAAATTCTTAGATATGCTGGTGTGTGTACGCCATTTATTTGACTCAGATAATAGTGTCACGATTTGACAAAGCAATCTTTGCTAATGTCTTATCTTTATTCCAAAATTTTAGCAAACTGTCAAAGTAGAGTTTTTGCATAGTTCTTCTTGTAGTGAGGTTGTTAGTGCTATTTTACATTATGCAGGAATTACCTTCTCACCACATTAGATGCATATAAACTCAATTTTCTGATAAGTTTTAACTTTATTTAATTTATCAATAGGAACGGAGCTACCATCTATTGTTAATACGATTTGGTGTATTGTCTATGAGCATGGAGAATATAACCTTGAAAATTATTTCCAATAATGATATCATGAGATGGTGGATCTGTAGCTTATAGAATGGGTATAATGCATTGGACTCA
>NCQV01059772.1:2522-13135 GCA_002740545.1 Lophocereus schottii
CATGGCAATTTTGGACCGGTTCTTTAATTCCCGACATTTTTCACTATTTTTCTTACATTTTTGGTCATTTTTCTGAAATTATTCAAAACCTATAAAATAAAATAAAATCAAAAAAAACCTTAAAAATACGATTAAAACGAGCATAAAATTAGTGTAAAAGTACCTTAAAAATAGCTCATTTTTGGTGGAACATATGTACACTGTGCTTGTGTATAATTTCATGTTTAGGCTGTAAGGGTGATGTGTTGATTGGGTGTGTATAATTTTCCTTTTGTGCATATTTGAGTATATTTTGAATAATTTAAAAGGTTTTCTATTTTTATTTTTTTTAAAGATTTTATGGATATATTTTCTGTAAACCCTCACGAGACCACACTCATCTATTAGAGGGAGTCTATGGGTTTCGAGGGCTTGTTGCACATGCTATGTACAACCGTGATTCCTAATAACTGAGTTAGATGTCTTAGGTTAGGTCTTTCATTTTTTTTAATTTCACTCGAGGATGAGCAAAATCTTGATGTGGAGGTATTCGTTTGGGCACCCAAAGTGTCCGCATAAGTACTTTTAATCACTTAGTTTTTTACTCGTAATAGATATTAATTGTATATTTTATTTGGTTTTGTGATTTTTCAAGGAAATAATGCCTGAACAAAATAATAGGCCTAACGAGAGTGCAACAAAGAGATGAAAATCAATAAAATGCACCTCGAGTCAACGTCCTATGCCCAGCCCATAAATCTAGGTTAACAACCCAATCCAAGAGAAACAAAGGAGGCTGACTCAGTCTATCTACCCAACTCGCTACCTATATCACAACCCAGAAAGCCCTGTCTTCACCCAGCGCCTTACCACCTAAGTGGGCCAGTCTAGTGGCGACACAACCCAATCCAGTACAAGGGAAAATTAAAAAGGAAGAGAAAGGAGAGCCCAACTATGTGTGGGCCCGACTTAACCGCAACCCAACTCTGAGCATCAAGACAAGCTACACGTCCATATATGGCCCAGTTCAGCTCAAGAAGTGTTCTACCCATCTTTTTCTTCCAAGCAGGCTAGCAGAGCCCATCTCCAGTCCTCCAGTGTTTAGCCCTTCAGGTCTCCATCAAGGCCTGCCCTTGTTTCTACTAGCAGCCCATAGGTTGTTCAGCAGCCTGCTTCCTAGCAATTATACATGCAGAAGCAAATTTCAATTTGGCAAGTGATTAAAATAGTGCAAAAAGTTGGAAATAGAGTATGATTAGGAATATTAGGAAAAATTATTTAGGCATTAGGAATTCTAATATAATTTGGAAAATTAGGGGCTTGATATTAATATAAATAGGGGTCTTGGGGTGCTTGTAAATCATCGAATTCTCTTCCTCTCTCCTATAGCATTGGATTAGAATTCGAGAGATGATGTGATTCCCGCTATTCTTTGAAGTTGAATTGAATTCTCAAGTTTCATTTTCTTTACTGCTAGTTTCAATTCAAAATTTTCCACTTTTAGTTTTAATTCAAGTTTAGTAGTTTCAATTTTAGTCTTCCCAAGAATTCTTTTTTTTTTCCCATTCAAATTTTCAATTTTTACTACTCTTTTAAGTCGATGGTAGATATTGAAGTCTAGAAGTGATCTCTCAATCAAAATTCGCATTTTTCACATTCACTATGTCTAAGTACCCAGCGTGCGTTCTTTCTCATTTCTTATAGGTTTTATTTAGATTAGGTTTTTTAGGCTACTTGGAATAATTGGGAATTAATTCTAGTTAGATTATTTTTCTAGTAAATAATACTAGTAATGAAACTAAGGCCATCACTGTGGACAGCTTCTATAGTGCTACAACTATAGTTGTACACTTGCATCTTATTTTTCCAGTTCCTTAGATGCTAAGATACCAGACTTTATCAACCATGTTGATGCTTCCCAGTTACGGGAAGTAAGTTACATTGGTTCTGAGTTTACTTGGAGTAATAGATAAGGAAATACAAGGGAATTCTCTAGAGTAGATAGAATTTTAACGAATGAAGCAATAAGAACAACTTACCCGGAAGCAAGTTATGAGGTATTGTCAGAAGACACATGTGACCACTGTTCATTGCAATTACAACTTAACAAGAGTCAGAGAATGAGGAGGCCCCAATTTATGTGTTTTAATACATAGACTATGGCCCCTATGTTTAGAAATATTTCAGAAGTTGCGGATGACAAATGTTGAAGGAAAGCATATGCTCCAGGTGATTACCAAATTGAAGAAGTTAAAGGCAGAGCTGAGGAAACTGAATAAGTCAAGGTTTAGAAATGTGCATTAAAATGTTACTAGAGTTCAATAGGAACTACATGAGGCGCAAACAACTATTCATGATGAGTCTATAAATGAGGTACTTTATGAAAAGGTAAAAGAGTTATATGGAAAATATAGATTCCACTTAAAGGCAAAGAGAAGTTACTTATGGCAAAAGGCAAAAGAAGACTGGTTAAAGATGTGAGGCATCTGTTCATCTTTTTACTTTGCTATCATCAGGCAAAGGCAATATAGAAATAGGATAAAAGCCTTGAAATTGCCTAATGGAGAAATGATAAAAAAAACTAAGATACAATGGGGAGATATTAGCAAATTATTTCAAATAACTTTTTGAAGCAAAGGATAGATGATTAAACCCATCATTTGAAGTAATTATGACAGACAATTATTTCACAAAAGAATAGCGAAGGGACCTACTGAAACATGTTACTGCGAAGGAGGTAAAGAGAGCAATGTTTAGTATAGGCAGCTCAAAGAGCCTTAGCCCTGATGGATATGGCAGTGAATTATTTAAATGCACAGGGCACATACTAGAAGCTAAAGTATACGAAGCTATCTAAGAGTTCTTTGTAACTGGAAAGTTGCTTGCTCAAGTAAATACAACTTCTCTTGATACCATGCCTAGAGTTGAGCACCCCACTAACTCAACTGAGATTAAGCCAATTACAAGCTGCCCCACTATTTACAAGTGCATAACAAAGGTGATGTGAAAGAATCAAACCCGCATTGTCATGGCTATTGATAGCTCTTATAGAGCTTTTGTGGCTAGTAGATCAATTCTACAAAATGTTCTTAATGTGAAGACCTTACCCAACTCTATAACCAAAAGAAGGTCTTCCCTAGATGCATATTCAAGATAGACCTCAAAAAGCTTATGACATTGTGAGTTGAAAATGCCTTGAGCAACTACTGTTGCAGTATGGATTCCTACCTCATTTTGTTAATTTGGTCATGATCGGCATTACAAGTGCTAAATTCTTAATTAAGTTAAATGTTGAAATGCTTGACTTCTTTAAGAGTAGCAAGGGTTTGAGACAACAGGATCCTATGTCTCTCGTATTATTTCTTTTGGTTATGGGGTACTTAACAAGATCTTTGAAAATTGCCATAAGGCAGATGAACTTTAAGTTCCACCTAGGGTGCGAAGGACTGAAGCCATGTTCACCCAGTTTTGCTTCTACAAAGCTAAAATGAAGAGTGTAGATTATTAGATACATGCTTTCTCACACTTTTCTGCATGTACATGATTAGAAGTGAATCCAACCAAACTGAAATGGTTAGTGCTAGAATTGGAGGAAAATGTATTGGAGCTATTGTAATTGGCAGCTTTCAAAGAGGCCAACTACTATTTAGGTATCTTGGTGTACCTATGAAACTTTAAAAACTATCTAAATAAGGCTGTGCTATGCTGATTGAAAGAATGCTAGCCTAGATTACAGCATGGCCATTAAAAAGCTCACATATGTAGTAGGATATAACTGTTCAATTCAGTCTTGCTCAATATCATGAAACACTGGTGTGGAACATTCATACTGCCCAAAGGAGTGCTTAATAGGGTCAACCAAATATGTAAAGCCTCTATTTAGAGTGCAAGCATCACCTTATCTAGTACTGCATTTCTTGCTTGGGAGTAATTATGCCTACTAAGGAAAGAAGGTAGATTGGGGATCAAAGAGGCTATCACATGGAACAAGCCAGTGGTGGAAAACTTAACATGGCAGATTGAAACCAAGGCAGACTTACTATGGATAAAATAGATGCACCATTATTACCTTAAGGGTAGCTACATTTGGGACTGTAAGCTACAAGAAAAGGCAACTGATACTGGACAAAGATCATCCAGGTTCGAGATATATTTCAAGTAGAACTGAGCCACAACACAAGCAGTAAATTCAATTTCAAAGAGATGTACAACATCTCTACAGGGCACTGATAACTCATATTTTATTTGCAATTTGATTCTCTCTATTATCGAATTTTAAGTCTTTGAAAAATACTTTTATGAGTAAATAATGCATATTTTATGTGATTTTCAAGTTAGAATTAAATAAAGAAATTTGATCAATCTGACATGGTTAGCCTTGTGTATGCATTAGAAATGACCTAATTTGTGGCATGCTCGCCTCTATTAGCACCAGGGTCACACCAAGCCCAACACCTCTCCTCCACTCTCTGTTTTTCTTCCCTCTGCGCGGGCTGGATCGCGACAAGCACCAATGGCCCATCTCGCAAACCCTAGCTTGCCTCAGCTCCCTCTCTTTCCTCTCACTTTTCACGCATGGGTCGGGCCCAGTTTTGTCCAAGAAATTTGCAGCCAACTCTACTCTCTCCATTATCTCATGTGGGCCTATGTACTTGTTCTTCAATGTCCAAATTTAGCACAAGCCCAGCGAACTTCTAAAATTTTACTCAGTTTTTGGTGTTCATGCTTTGATTATCAGTGTACACGTGAGTTAAGAGCAGTAAGATCATACATAATGCAATGTTAGACCTAGCATTTTCTTTACTCATCTTGACTGAAACAGCCATGGGAATTACAACTGAGAATAAATCTCAGCATTCAACTCAAAATTAATTTTCTTAATTAATTTTGGCAATAAGAGGGCTGAATTTTTACTATATGGGGCCAAAGCGTTGAGGCAAAGGGATCATTCACTCATCCACCATTCCGTCCATTCATCCACTCTTCTAACACCTTTATTCTTCTTTTACGTAATAAAATATAGAGTCTTTTGTAAGATGAAACATTTGGGTTCAAGGGTTTAGAAGAAAATAAGCTTGCCAAGCCATTTTTCTCTTTTCTCCTCACCTCATTTGTGAGTCTAGTTAGAGAGTTTAGTTTCGAAATTTTATAATTTCATTACTAAATATCCAAGTTTGATTATAGTGAGCGAAACATACCATTAATATGATATTATGACCCGTCTGAGTTCGATNGTATTTTCTCTTTCTGTGACCAGCTAAGTCATCAATTTAGAACTATGATGGATCCTTGACAATAATGTCTGATTTTACTATATTCATTTGGAGTTAATTTTATCTTATATTGCATAATTTTAAGTTTATATTTCATTCTATTTTATCTATGTGAATTAATTCTATTATTTATACATGTTGTTTTTCAGTAGATTAAGTTGCTATCTCATTTTTAGATTAGACTTTGTAGGCTAATGTAAGAAATTTGAAATTGAGTTTAAAATTGTAATTATTAATTGAATGGACTATGCTAGAAAACATATGGATTATGTCCAAATTGAATAATTGATGCTAACCACTAGATAGTTTATGTTAAAAAATGATAATTATAATTCGTCTTTTAGGCTATTGACCTAATGCTCGTAGCTATGTTGAATAAGAGACTAATTAAACTTCCAATTGGATGTAGTAAGGCAATATTCAGTCAATGGTGAAGCCCAAGTCCGAAATCTCTCTATTTGATATCTCTGTGTTTAATTTATTTTTTTAAGTTTCTTTATTTTAATTTTAATTGATGAACTTCTCAATCTAAAATCATTTGGGATTGATACCTATATTTGTTGGTCTGTAATTAACCTTGTGCATTTGTAAGTAAAAAGGATTTTTAAAACTAAACATAAAATCCACATCACGTTTTTAGCACCATTAATAGGGAGAGGTTTGTGGTTTCTAATTTTATTTTTCCTTTTATTTGTTCTCTCTTATTTTGTTTCATTTTTTAATGATTTTTATCTTTCTATTTTTTTAAAAATCCATAGAAAAGTAAAAATTTGAATCAGAATGGCAAAGGGTGAAATCGTATGGGATTATATTCTTAATGATGCATTCCACTTTTTTTCTCCTAATCATCTTCCTATGCACCATATGCCTTGTACTATTTGTTGTAATCCTTGGCATTCTAATCACGATTTTCTTGCTGAACAATGGTATTTTGAATACTTACATGAACATACTAATATGGTTACTTTTAAGGATGGTATGACCCTAATAATGATTTCAATTATTCTAATGGTTGGACCTATCCTGACTCTTGTGACCAATATGCTCGTCATGAACCTCCTCATCCCCCCTAACTAGGTTAGATGCTTTAGAGGCCTTGGAAGTTTCTTTAGTAGACTTACAAGCCAGTGTGAGCATGATAGACTTTAGATGGGAGACTCCTATCTTAGAAATCAAACCAAAACCTAGCTATGATAACCAAGATCGTGAATTAAATTCTCCAATTGGGTGTCTAGCTAATGCAATCAAGATTGATGAGCAATTTTCAAATTACTCTCTTGAGAGTCTAATGGCCATCGAAGATGCTGAAGTGGCCAATGATTTTACGAAGGAGAAGGAAAATGAAATGATTGAGTGTCTAGTATAAGAAGAGGAAGATGAAGCATTGAACTACTATGTAGTGATCACTAGGTGGCAAGAAGATGATGATACCTCCTTTGACAGTGAGGATCAACTAGAGGATCCTTTAGTGGGTGACTTGGGAGAAAAAGGTGGTTAGTGAACTCGACCATATAAATGAACCAACAATAGAGATTTCTTCGCCGAAGGCCTTAGTTGAGTCCACTTTCTCAAAGTGCATTATTCCAAACCCCTACGATTTATCCTCCTTGCCATTTGAGTCTATCCATCCATCCATCATGTTTGAGTTATTTGATTTCTCTTGTAAACCTGATCCTTATTTCTTTGAGCTTAACATTGAAAGGGTTAATACGAAGTCTTTTTATGACCAAATTGAATGGAGTGAAAGGTTATACAACGAAAGTAGAGCTTATTTTCAACTCAGAGTTAAAATGAAAATATTTTGTGGTTGTGAATCGTTACTGCATAAGCCTCTAATAGCTATAGAGGTGGCCTTAGCTATTGAGGCAAATCTAAGTGTTGGAATTTTGAGTTCTTTTTGACAATCATAAGTCTGATTGAAGACATAAAACTTACCGCTTGTTGGAAGGCAACCCAATTTATTTTATGTAAGTTTGAGTCTTTTGTTTTTGTTTTCCTTTTGTTCTAGGTCTTCTATTTGTGTCTTAAAGTGTGATTTTTTAGTTGGTTTTTGGCTATTATGGCTATTGACGGTTTTGAAGGTTGTTTTGGAGTTTGCTAGCAATCTCATGTGACATGCTTTCCCCATGATATCAGGTTATGTTGCTCTTTTTCGCCATCTTTCCCTTTATTCTTGTTTTCTACACTGAGGACGATATAAAGGTTAGGTTGGGGGGTGTGGCAAAATGAACATTTTGAGAAAGATTAAACATGAAAATCCTTGGGTGAATTTGATTTTGGGAAGGGCTTGAGTGCTCTACTTATGCATGTTCTACTCTTATTATGTGCATTTGATTCATGTGACCCATGCCCATAGGAGATTATTTCTCGCTTTGCCTGGTTCATGGCCAAAAATTTTGTTGTGCTAATGTCGCTATGTATACAATTTTCAGTTTGAGATGTAACCCCATTTTCAATCTCATTATTAGTATTTGATAAGTATTGAGGGCCCCATTGACTTTTCGATCAACAAATAAAATAAATTGGAATAATTAAACTCTTATTCTAGTTCCAATGTTCCTGTTTTATCTATATTCATATCTTTAATTACTTAAATATGTACTAAGTGCTTCTCTGAATCTTATCTTTATTCATATCTTTATCTGCTTAAGAAAGCACATGTGATCAAGTAACTTTTGAAAATGTTCAGGAAAACAATAAAAAAAATTAATAAATTGATTTGGCATTGGGGACTTGATTCTAAAGAGACTTTTGTGGTTTTTGTAGGTTGAAATTTCATACTTATGATTTGCTATATGGTTTTATTGTGTGCTTAATTTGCTTTGATCTTGGCTTGTTGACTTAGTTGAAATTAGAAATATTTGATAATGAGTTGTGGGTTAGTAGTGAATTAATTTGTATGATTTTGAGTGGACAAGTGTAGTTGAGCATTTGATTTTCTTCCCTAATCTTGTTTTACTTAATGGGTTGAATGAATGTATGCATTGTTATAACCCTTTGCTTGAGGACTAGCCAAATTTTGGTGTGGAGGAGTTGATAACTGATATTTTATGTGTAATTTTATCCTCCTTATTACCGAATTTTAAGTCTTTGAAACATACTTTTATAAGTAAATAATGCATATTTTACGTGATTTTCAGGTGAGAATTTAAATAAATAAATTTTGATCAATCTGACGTGGTTTTTGTTCGAGCTTAAATGCACGCAATGCCTAGAGATCCATCTCCAAGCAGATTCTCTCACGCCAACCCAGTTTTCTCTAAATTTAGGCATGTATCATGGAGCCCATAGCCATGGCCAAGCAACTCTCCAGCCTCATTGGGATTATATGTGCAATAGAAATGGCCCGGCGTGTGGCTTACTCGCCTTCATTAGCACGAAGGTCACGCCAAGTCCAGCACATCTCCTTCTCATCGTCTTCTTCTTCCTTCTGTGCGGGTTGGATCAACAACAAGCACCATCGACCTATCTCGCAAACCTAGCTTGCCTTAGCTCCCTCTCTCTCCCCTCACTTCTTACGCACGGACTGGGCCCATTTTTGTCCAACAAGATTAGAGTCACCCCTTCTGTCTCCATTGTCTTACGTGGGCCTATCTACTTGTTATTTAATGTCCAATTTCAGCATAGGCCCCGTGAACTTCTAAGATTTTACCCATTTTCTAGTCTTCATGCTTTGACTATGGATATACACGTGAGGCAAGAGCAGTAAGATTATGCAACATTAGATCTGCCACTTCTTTACTCATCTTGCCTGAAACAGCCACGATAATTACAACTAATAATAAATCTTGGTATTAAACTCAAAATTAATTTTCTTAATTAATTTGGGGCAGCAAGAGGGCTGAATTTTTACTGTGAAAAGGAGCCAAAGGGTTGAGGCAAAGGGATCAATCACTCATCCAGCATTCCATCCATTCATTCACTCTTTTACCACTTGTATTCTTCTTTTATGTAATAAATTAGAGAGTCTTTTGTAAGACAAAACATTTGGGTTGAAGGGTTAAGAAGAAAACTAAGCTATTTTTGTCTTTTCTCCTTACATCATTTTTGAGTCTAGCTCTAGAGTTTGGTTCTGAAATTTCATAATTTGGTTACTAAACATCCCATTTTGATTACAATGAGTGAAATATTCCATTAATTCGATATTATGACCCATCTAGTTTCGATGGTGTTTTTTTTCTTTCTATGATCGGCTAAGCCGTGAATTTAGGAATATGATGGATCTTCGACTAATAATATTTGATTTTACTATATTCTTTAGGAGTTAATTATATCTCTTATATTGCATAATTTTGAGTTTATATTTGATTCTAATTTATATATGTGAATTAATTCTATTGTTTATACATGTTATCTTTCAGTAGATTAATTTGCTATCTCGTTTTTATATTAAACCTTCTAGGCTAATGTAAGAATTATGCAATTGAGTTTAAAATTGTAATTATTAATTGAATGGACTATGCTAGAAAATAGATGTATTCTGTCCAAATTGAATAATTCATGACTTTATGTCAAAAAATGATAATTATAATTCATCTTTCAGACCATTGATCTAATATTGTAATTAAGTTGAATAAGAGACTAATTAAACTCGTCATTGGATGCAGTAAAACAATATTAAGGCAATTGTGAAGTGCAAGTCCTATATCTCTCTAGTTTGGTCTCTCTGCGTTTACTTTATTTATTTATCTTAGTTTCTTTAATTTAATTTTAATTGATAAACTCCTCAATCTAAAATCATTCTTTTAATTAATTAGGGAAAAGTTAAATTTAAAATCACTATTGTTCTTCAAGAGATCAACACCTTATATTCGCTAGTCTGCAATTAATATTGTACACTTGCAAGTAAAAAAGGTTTTTCAAACTAAACATAAAATCCACATTGGGCATAATCTGTTGAGAAGGAAAGATGCTGAGCCAGGTTGGTTTTCAATTGTTTGGCGCCCCATGAAGATATGTAAGTGCTATTCTGTTTTATGGCTCCAATTCCACAAAAGACTTCTGACATGTGACAAAATTATGGCAATGAGAATCCACTATTTTACTGATTGCATACTATGTCATGGAAGGTATGAAACTTATGACCACTTATTTTTCGAGTGTACACAGAAGGACTTCCTGAGCACCTATTTGAAGATATGTTACATATAAAACTATGGCCATTAGCGATTGCAGACTAGGAGGCATGGTTATTACAACTATAGGTAGCAGAAAGTGGAAAAACATATTGTATCTTCTTATTTCTATCATTGGTTAGATAGCTGGATTGAAAGGAATAGAAGGAGATATCAACGGGTGTACAGGGAAAATTTTGATGTTCAAAGAGAGCATGGAAGAGCATTTATCACCAGATTACGGGGA